>JAMYWD010000813.1:0-25000 GCA_028583415.1 Protea cynaroides | reverse complement strand
AAGCGTTCGACGCTTTAATTTTGCTTAGGATAGCTTCCAATTTTCTAATGTTCCAAAGCAGAAGTCAAGGGATGTTGTTCTCAAAGCAATAAAAAACCTATCTGGGTGTAAGTATGCATTCTTTGTCATATGGATCTGATTGTGGTTTTGATCGTAGTTTGCTAGAATATAAAGTTTTTGCTGGAAATATAATTTGCTTTTGTTTCATTTGTTGCGCAGGTTGAGCACCACGGCATGTGAATTTAAGCCAATACATTGCTTCAAATGTTTTCCGTCTAACAAAAGCTTGCAAACTATCTTCAAACTTGCGGCATAGAAATTCTACTTTGAAGGCTCTTGGCAGGTTGATGGTGGTGCAATCATGGTTCTAAATTTTGGTCCGAAATGTTTTGAAATTTCACTGGTCCAAAACGAAATCAGGGTTTGAATAGGAAAATACCAAATTTCGGTCCAAAATCAATGTTTCGACCAGGTTTCGGTCGAAATCTCTAGTTTTGGTTGAAATTTGGTCCAATTTCGATCGAAACAAATTTGGTCCAATTTCGGTCGAAACTTAGTGTACTCTGACTTCTATAGTGTACTCTGACTTCTACAGGCCAGAGTAATAACCTTGGTGCACTCTTCTTATGAGTTTAGTTCTTCTGAGGATGAAGATTCCAATTTTTCCGAGGACGAAGCTAGTAGTGCAAAATCTGAACAAGATAACAGCTTTGAACTTTATTGTAGTCCATGGGGGACAAGAACCTAGGCATTGGTGTAGCTTCTTCAAATTTATTCAACATTCTTGCTCTTCAGAGGGATGGGGTGGCGAAAATAGCAGAGATTTCTTAGCATCTTAAGAGGTTATTTTATTATGCTACTCTATTCTTTATTTTGCATTATCGTTATTCAACTTAAGTGATGATTCATGGTATCAGTTGAAGCCCATCTGGTGCAAGGGTTTTGGTCGCATTCATCACAGACAACACATCTTGGATAATTTCCTCGGTACAGAAAAATTCATGATTGTTAAGTGTCATTCCCAGAATAGTCCTGTTGGCCTAAGAAGTTCTGGTTTAGAAAATCTGTCAATGAGTTGATCATTGATCATGGACTCCATCTGGTCCATGTTGGATATCCACTCATTATCATTCTTCAAAGCCAGTATTTTATTGTAGTTTCTTCTCTTTTAACATGGCTAAATGGAAGAGTTTGGAGTTAAGCATCTCAGCCTTTAATCCGATCAATTTTTATCTCAGCCTTTGATCCAGTCAATTTTTTTACTTTAGCTTCCAATAATCTTCTTCCATTTTGAGAAGTTCCCATAGGACCTTTTGAACATTCTTCTTCAAGCTCTCTGGATAACTTGTATCCTGGCTGACATGTAATTTCAGCTTATCCATGATAGGCTCGTTGCTAGATTCCCAAGAATGTTGAACAACCTTATCTAATCCTGGGTGATGTTACCAAACAAAATTGGAATCTTTATTATTATTATTAAGGTTCTTTCTTCATTTTATCTTTACTAATTTTCTTTTAGTTTCTGAAATTTCAGGCTTGTGGTCAGCAACCTTCTTCCTCCCTTGGTACAGCTCAACAAGGTAGAGTATGGAGACTTTCTTTTCTTCTTTTCTTGTTTTCGGTTCCTTTCCCTTGCTGGTATGTACACAGGAGAGAGAGACGAGAGAGTCGAGAAATTTTGGTGGGAATATTTCAATGTAGACTTCATAAAATAACAAAATGGAAGCTTATCCATAAGAGGCTTGTTGCTAGATCCCAAGATTGTTGAACAACCTTATCTAATCCTGGGTGATGTTACCAAACAAAATTGGAATCTTTATTATTATTATTATTAAGGTTCTTTCTTTCTTTTATCTCAACTAATTTTCTTTTCAGGCTTGTGGTGTAACCTTCTTCCTCCCTTGGTACAGCTCAAGAACAAGGTAGGGTAAGGAGACTTTTTTTTTCCTCTTTTCTTGTTTTTGGTTCCTTTCCCTTGCTGGTATGTACACAGGAGAGAGAGATGAGAGAGTTGAGAAATTTTGGTGGGATATTTCAATGTAGACTTCATAAAATAACAAAATGGAAGCTTTTCTAATCATTACCAACATTGATTGTGTTTTTGTGTAATTAACTCCACTTATTTACATTTTAGTAGAAAGGGGTGACAATGTATAGATTTACTAGTTTCATAAATCTCTCAGTCTGTTGGTCATTTCTTATCAAAATATTGTATATCACATTTCATCATTTTTTGAACCAGGTGGAACCTAAGAATTTTATGTTAATTATATTAGCCACATAGCTATATTCAAGGCAGTATTAAGATGTGGAGGTCAAGCGAGACCAACATAAGGATACATTTGTATGTGCCCTGGCTACTTGGATAGTTGGATGTTAACTGATCTCTTAATTGTTGTTTCATGCAGTGTTTGCAGACTTGTACATATCGATTTTGGTTTCATCTTGGAAACGTCTTGGTAACAATATGGGTTTCAAGAGTGCTCAATTAAGCTGAGCCATGAGTTGACACACCTTGTTGCGCGATGTCATATGAATGAGCCCTTAGCACAGTAGTAATGATGGTTGACGGTGGGCTACCTTGTTTCAGCTGAGGCGACCCCATTGGGAATCTACATAGCGATTTTGTGTTCCTATCTTGATGCATACAATAAGTGGACTACTGCAGTGGTTTAATACATTAGAGCTCCCATAATGATGAGCAAATTCCCTTTCCCCCTTTTTTTTTTTTCTTTTTTTTTGGTGGTGGTGATTGAATGTGTGGTTGTATTCTACTGTCGTTAGTTTGTACAGTTCGGTTTGAAAAGATGCACTGGCATCTTGTGGATAGTCCATAGTAATGCTTGCTTTTCACTGTCGTTACACTTCTCAAACATCAAGGATGGACCTAAAGCAGCTAAGCCACTTGTGGCAGATATTCTTGCTAAGTTAAGAAGGATGAGAAATTGTCAAGGTTTTGAAGTCCTCTGTAACTGTAGATGGGTTCCTATGCTTGGATGCCGAGTGCCAAGAAATATACCGCTGATATTGTGGGGCTTTACAATTTACATTAAAGCCCTGTTGATTTGAGCTTCCTTTGATCTTGAAATTTTTGCGGCAATGAAACTCCAGCCATTGCATTAGCTTCTGTAGTAGCACTAACATCTTCACATCCTGAAGTTTATTTCATTGAATATAAGTGGAACAAATGTATTTCTCAATTACATTACAGCTTCCAAAAGGCACTCATAGCCTTGATGAAATTGATTGTCAAGGTTCTTCTTGACAGAAATGATTTGAAATATCTTCTATGTTCCTTAATCTTGGCTTCAAACATGTCCTCAATGGATGTCTTTCAGAATAGGGTCTACTGAAACTTGAAATAGTTTGGCATGTAGTTGGTACAGTTTGTATGGCTGATCAGAAGGTAGTTCAGTAGCTTATTAGGGTTTAGGAACATTTTCCTGGAGAATCTTGTCCTCCATACAGTGTTTCATAATTGAGCATCTGTTTCCTCATTTTTCTTTTCAAAAACTGTGTAGGAAAGAAGTCTTTGTGCTACATTTATTTCATACCTTAATCAATCAGATTGCATGTATGAATGAATAAAACTTTCTATTACCAAAATAAAAAAAAATGAAAAAAATAAAACTTTCTCTATAATACATCATATATATATATATATATATATATATATATATATATATATATATATATTTTGGGGGATTGGGGCAGTGAATTGCAACACCAACAGTTTCTTCTTTTGGAAGAAATCTTCAAAAGTTTGTATTGGATTAATCACCTGCTAATTAATCATAGTCCTAGATGATTCTAGTAAAGAAAAAGACAGTTCTGCACTGCATGATAGTGATCCCAGTTTTTTAGAATGTATTCTCAATTTTGAGAATTTATTTTTAGAATGCATTCCAAGAATGAAACCAAACGCAATCTAAGTTTGACAGAGTCTCACTGATGTATTCTTGGTTAATCTTGGATGATTTCTATCCGGATTGATGGAGAGTGATCTCAACTTTGGGTTTTCTATCTTGGGTTGGGAGAGTAAGGTGAAGAAATTTAGATGTATAAAGATAGAAAAAAATGAGGGGCTGCATCCAACAATTTAGGCTGCGTTGGAAGTGTTCTTTTGAATTGTTTCAATTTTTTCTATTCTTTTTGTACAATGTTTGTAAAAGTAGTAGAAGTATTTCTTAGAAACAGAAACCAAAAAAAAAAAAAAACTCTAACTTCAAACCGCTTTAAAGAGTGAAATATGCTCACATTAGTCACAAGGCCAAACTATGGAGCTGCTGAGTTACAAGCTTTGACAGAAAAGAAACCATTGTTAAGATCACTAAGTACTTAACTAATTTTTTACATCACATATGAAATTGACCGTTTATGTGTTAGTTGTTAGGCTTACTAAAGCTTATCACCATTTAGAAATAATCGCATTGATAATATATGATTCTAATTTTCTATATTGTTCTTGTCATCTCAGAATATGTTTTTGACCTAGAATGCATTTCAAGAATACATACCAAACGCAGCTTCAGATTTTTTTTGGGTTTGCATGTCTACATATACGGTAGTTATGTTACATTACAATTTAAAAAGGATATTCCACAAAATTTTGTATCAACCACTCCATGTGAGCTAAATATTAAAACCTCTCCTTTGATAAAGATAAATCATGAGGAATATCGTTGAGTAACAAAGCTAGTATATGATTTCTTAAAAGACCAAGGCTGCATTATGCATTGTAAGACAACCTGAGATGACCAAGATAATGTTCGACTGTTTAGTATGCATTCTCGTTTTTGGATTATGGAATATATTAGAGAATGCAGCTCATTTGGAATGCGTTCTTTAGCCCATTTTACAGTCTGAGCCTAGAACGGAAATAACAAGCTCGTCTACTCTCATTCTATGTTAAAAATGCATTCCCAGAATATAGAATGTAATTATAAAAATACATTCCAAATTAATATAACACCTAAAACTATGGCTATATATCACTTTTATCTTTCTAGAACACTAGAGACAGAGACAGATATGTTATACCGATCAAAATGAGGCAAGGGATTGTGCCATAGTTGTGGGTTTTTCATTTTCTTATTAAAAAATGAAATAAATTGCTAACAGAGAGGTAGATCGAGCCGTCCATTTGAGATCAGGTGGATAGAGCTTGAGTTACCATGATGGGCTATATAACCTTTTCTTCACGTGATTAACTGCCTCAATTATATCTTTGTTTGGCATTATTAACTATCATAACTGTCAAGTTATATGCTCTTGGGTCTTTATTTTAGGTATTCAAATCTTCTCCTCCAAGAGAATTTGGAGGAGAGGTGGCGCCCCATATGGATAGACGACACCTGGGGTTCGGATTCCATCCGAGCCAACAAGCTGAGCTGACAGGGAGTGTTGGCTCGGATTTACTCGATCCCCAAGTGTCGTCCATCCAAAGGAGGCGCCACCTCTCCTCCAAATTTTCTTGGAGGAAAGGATGTGGATCCTTATTTTAGAGCTCTTACTGTCCTTTATTACATGAAGAAAGTTAAGAGGAGGAGCATGCAAAAACAGTATTACTTGCTGTTTTGAGAGAAGATGAGAGAGAACTTCATGGGGTATGGTATTTTAGGTTATACAGCATGTTATGATTAATGGGCCCAAAGACACAAGGAATCCTTAAGTGGGCCAATCTAGGCCCACCCCACAGCTTCTGGAACTCAAAAGGACGATGAGGAAAGTGAAATGGGGCTGCTTGTGTACTGGACACCTGTGGGTTTGGGACCACCTGCGTTCCTGTACCCCACCCAAAGATGCAGCAAAGTGAGTGGGACCATTAATTTCTAATTTCAACAGTAGATTGCTTTTAAGCCAAACTTAAACAAGAAAGGACTCTCTGCCTCTTGCAGGCTTTTGGCCCACTTAGCTGTTTTCTTCCCATAGTCCTATATTGTTACCCTGATTCATTGACTGTTACATTAATAAAAAAACCCTGTTCTCTCTCTCTCTCTCTCTCTCTCGGATCCATATCCTCTCCTCCCAGAGATTCGGGCAGAGGGGTGGCGACTCCAATAGATGGTCGATACTTAGGGGTTAGATGAATCCGACCCTTCCATCTAAGCTAACAAGCTGAGTCGATAAAAGATTATCGGCTCGGATGGAGAGGTCGGATTCATTTGATCCCCAAATGTCGACCATCCACTGGGGGTCGCCGCCTCTCCTCCTGAATCTCTGGGAGGAGAGGATTTGAATCCCTCTCTCTCTCTCTCTTCCTTTGATAGTTTTTTTTTTGGGTAAGTAGATAAATTTTATTAAGCCCAAAGGGAAAAAGAGCACACTACAAACCGGCCATGGCAAAGCAATAAGCCGACAGACTAGGGAGCCTAACAAAAATAAATAAAGACTACATCGACAAACAAAAAATTGGAATCCTCATGAGGATTCCACACAAAAAAACAACCACAAAACAGGCCTAAAGAACAGAACTCATATAATGGGTCTCGGATTTATAACTTCAACTTTCCTCAGGTTCTAGCTCTTCCCTAGATTCAACCAATCTTGAATCCGAATCCATCATGAACATATCGTCGTCTTTTCCATCTTCATACCAAGGATCACCAACCGCGGGGGCCATCATCTTCTCAAGACCAACAGATGTGATGCCAACGAATTTCTTTCTAGATGGCTGATTAAACCTCAAATGGCCAGATAGCATGGAACAAGGAGAGATACAAGATCGAGAGGGGTAAGGAGTTCGGCCTATGGAAGAAGGCTCGGGATCAGGCAAACTTTTTCCAGGAGATGGGGTGGTTGGGGATGAGCCTGTCAAAACCAGCTCAAGGCATGCCGGCTCCCCACAAAGGCTAAACAAATCTCGGGAGGAGGATTTTTGGGCCAAGGGTTGAAGCGGATTAGGGAGAGGATCAGAGGGCTGAGCAGAGATTGCCTCAGGGGAAGACACGATATTAGGGGCCAGCTGAGAAAAACAAGAAACAGCTGGGAGAGCAGGCGGATCAGATAGGGACAGGTCGTTTTCAGCCTCCAGTAGCCTGAAACGGTTAGACAAGGCAGGCCTAGGAAGAAGGGGGAAAGGGGATTTTGAAAAAACCTTCCGAAATTGGGGGGAAGGGTTTGACTGGGCGCAGAGGCCAGAGGAGACGGGGGAGGGACCTCTGTTAGTTAAAACTCGTTTTAAACGCGTACGGTACTCAACTGTTTAATACGCGTATTGCCGTATTGATCTCAAAAATACTTTAAAATACTCCATACTCCAAACCTTGCCGTTTAAAACCCGTTTAAAACGCGTACCGTACCGTATCCGTATTTTAACGTATTTTAACCTGCATCTTTAAAAAATAATGAATCGATTAATCCCATATTGTTTAATATTCTTATTACTTTCTACATGTAATCAATGTGGGATTAAAGGCTGCCACTTCCTCATAATTGTTTATAAACTCATTACTTTATTACTTGTTAGGGTGGGGTGTGAGTTATGGGTCATAACAATTGTATATTGTAAGCCACCATTGATCTCTCTCTCTCTCTCTCTCTCTCTCTCTCTCTCTCTTCATATGGATTCGTGCTTAAAGTCTTGGACAAACATAAAATATCAATTAACTACTTGACTAAAGATGATAATTCTCACCATTTTATGACCAAACACTTCATAAATGTCATATGTTCCTATTGATTTAGGTATAATTTTCCAATAGATTTACATGTTTCATTAATGTAATTCTTCAATTTATGGGAGTATATTGTCGTTTTTTTCACCGTACCGTATTATATCTGATCCGTTTAAAACCCGTACCGGCCGTTTTTGTTTTTTTGCCGTTCTCGAAATGTTTGACCGTTTTTTTGACCGTATCGTTTTTGTTTTGCTCCGTTTAAACCCCGTTCCGTCCCGTTTTGTTTTTTTGCCGTTCCCGTTTTAACTAACTATGGGCGGGACCATTCGAAAGTCCCTCAAGACATGAAAGTGTCCACTCTCTGGGCACAAAACAGGCTGCAGACACTGGGGGTCCAGACCTCTGTTAGTTAAAACTCGTTTTAAACGCATACCGTACTGTCGTACCGTACTCAACTGTTTAATACGCGTATTGCCGTATTGATCTCAAAAATACTTTAAAATACTCCATACTTCAAACCTTGCCGTTTAAAACCCGTTTAAAACGTGTACCGTACCGTATCCGTATTTTAACATATTTTTACCTGCATCTTTAATAAATAATGAATCGATTAATCTCATATTATTTAATATTCTTATTACTTTCTACATGTAATCAATGTGGGATTAAAGGCTGTCACTTCCTCATAATTGTTTATAAACTCATTACTTTATTACTTGTTAGGGTGGGGTGTGAGTTATGGGTCATAACAATTGTATATTGTAAGCCACCATTGATCTCTCTCTCTCTCTCTCTCTCTCTCTCTCTCTCTCTCTCTCTCTCTTCATATGGATTCATGCTTAAAGTCTTGGACAAACATAAAATATCAATTAACTACTTGACTGAAGATGATAATTCTCACCATTTTATGACCAAACACTTCATAAATGTCATCTGTTCCTATTGATTTAGGTATAATTTTCCAATAGATTTACATGTTTCATTAATGTAATTCTTCAATTTATGGGAGTATATTGTCGTTTTTTCACCGTACCGTATTATATCTGATCCGTTTAAAACCCGTACCGGCCGTTTTTGTTTTTTTGCCGTTCTCGAAATGTTTGACCGTTTTTTTGACCGTACCGTTTTTGTTTTGCTCCGTTTAAAACCCGTTCCGTCCCGTTTTGTTTTTTTTCCGTTCCCGTTTTAACTAACTATGGTCCAGACTGTCAAGGATGCGGGTCGGGTCTAGCTCCAAGGGACTCTTCTTCCTGACCCGATTTGGAAATTTCCCATTCAGATTTTTCCAGGAACGGTTCTGCAACATGAAAGAAAACGAAGACTTTTCCTTCAACTGGGTATCTTCCACCCTTGGAGGAACGTTTTGCAACTCCTCCCCTTCAACTTCTTCCTGATTTGTTTCCGCAGCCATATTCGAACCATTTCCATCTGCATTTTTTCCAACTGGATGAGTGGTATCCGAATACTCTTGAGGTGTATGGTGCATTCCCAGGGCATCACCTGAATCTCTCTCAAGACAAGAACCTTCTTCATGCCCGAACACCCCACAGGTCAGACACTGAGGGGGTTTCCAGCCGTATTTAATGACCTGTTGAAACTGAGTTCCCATATCATCTTCAACTAAAACTGAATCTAACAAAGGAGCATCTCCAGAGAATTCAACGCAAACTCTAGCAAAAACCCAACGACTTTTCATAGCCGTGGTTCCATCAGTAAACAGAGGAGTTCCAAGGACAGAACAAATAGCACTTAATGAATCTTCTCCCCATAAATGGAGAGGAAGACCTGGAAGAGTGATCCAAAGCGGAACTTTTCTCAGCCCCAAAACTCTACCAGAGTGAATACTTCTCTCCCAAGGTCTGAGAAATATAGGAAGACCTCCTACATAGAACACTCCAATTTCAAGGATGTAATCTCGATCTTCCAGCTTTGAAAAACGAAAGCCAAAACCACCATGAATCAACTGCAGAATCTCCACCGACCCAGAAATTTTCCACTGTTTTAGGAGAGAGTTTTTGACTAGGGAGAAAGAGGGTCTCTTACCCAACACAAAACCCACAAGGGTATTATCAAGAACTTTGAGTTCAGCCGCAACTGCTTCAGGAGAGCAGACACCGACCACCAAATCACCACGGGGGACTGGGGGGATGAACCGCAAGTTGAACTTCCTAGGCGGCCTGGGCTTAAGCACCGAGGGATCTGACCAAGGGTTTGGGATTGTGGAAGGAGGAGGAGCCGAGTTTGGTTGTTGGATTCGAAGGGAGGCAAGGGAAGTCATGGCTAGGAAATTCCAGATCTTTCAAAAGAGGTTTCGGGTTTTGCTGGGAGGAGGGAGGCAAAGGAGGAGAGGAGAGGGTAGAGCTCAGATTTAATGGCGAGGGACTACAGGGGGGCAGCATACTCACGGGAGGGAAGAGAACTCAGGGAAGGGAAGAACCGGTTTAGGGGGGGGGGGGGGCGGAGCTTCTCTCTCATCTCCACTTTTCTTCAACTTTTTCTTCTACTTCGTTCATTCCTTTGATAGTTTAATAATTCTTGATTCTGTCATGAGAGATTTGGAAAAGATTTATATGGTCTTGACTTCTCTCATCTATAAACAACAAGAGTGGAAAATCTGAATGGCAGTTATGTTGGATCCACCGTATGGTTTTGTTCTGTTTTAACAATCAGCAACATGTTTTGAGGAATCAGTATTTGATCGATCGATTCGTATCAGTTTAGACAATGACTGATACAGTATCCAATACCAGGATTTAGAACCTTCCTCAACAGGCAAGAAGCACAATAGGGAAGAAGGTTTTTTTTTTTTTTTTTATTTGAAGACCCGGCCCTTTGCTAGTTTCCATCATCTTATGAACCCCCACATCGCTTTAGCTAACTAAACTTATTAGTTTCTTCTCAGCCACATCACAGTGGGAAGGAGTTTAGAACTGGAAAGGAAAGGCTTTTGTTAGAACATGTATGTCTCTGCTCTATCAGGTCATGGGACACGCCACATTCTCTCCTCCCTCCCTTTTCATTACTCTTGTTTGACTAACTGCAATCCTTGGACTCTAGCCTCGCACCATCTCTCTTTTCCACCTTATCGCTGTCTCTATCCTTGTCCACCGAGATCCCAATAGTAGATCGTGAATAATAGCTTAGCGTACGTAGTTTGTTGGTGTCCTTCTAATAGGAGATAGTGGGTTCGATTCTTCTGTCTGAGAAGAGTTCACCTGCATGTTCTTGTATCTTTCTTGGGATTCTATCACCGTCCATATTTCAGTGGATCCCACACTCTAGAGGTGGGTCTCACACTATATCGATGGTGATAGAATCCCATGGAGAATACAAGTACATGCAAGTGATGTTAACTATTTGTGTCACATTGTAACTTGTGAAAAATGAAAAAAAGAAAATTAAGTGAGCATGTTTGATATTTTTCATTTTCAAGGCTGATCTTTCTTCTTCTTAAACATTTCAAAGAATGCACGATTTTGGGATGACCCTTACATGGCTGGAGGCAAGCTTGAACAGTCAATGGTGAGAAGGTTTAGAGTGAGAAATGTGATGTGGAGAAATGTTGTATCATCAAACATCATCATCATCACTAAGGAATTGCAGATGGACAGTGATTATGTAAGATTATGATAAGCTAGGAATACTATCATATCATGTTGAATCAAAATAGGAATCAGAAACAAAAAATCACGTACTTGATCCATAACGGTTGACGGAGTCGTTCCATGTGTGTCCACCTTATCTACTCTCTTTTCTGTATATCTTGAGGCCACAATTACCAATGAGTATAGATGTGTTTATATAGATAGGAAACAAGGACTAACTCTAAAAGAAGGTGCTAATTTGGTCATTTCTATAATAAGATCAAATTATCAATGGTTATTCACAATGCTTTAGAGAATAACATTAGTCAACTACAACAATTCTTATTTTTAGCGGAACTTTTTCATTGCCGAAAATACTTCTCTGCCCCAAAAATAAATACTGATCCAATAGGTACCGTTGCGGTTTCGTCGTCTATAACGCCATCACACAAAATAACGACGGAAAAGCGTAAGGTGTAGGTGATTATATTTTACACGACGGAATTATAAATATTTGTCGTGTAAAAGTCTTATTTTTACGAATGGAAGTTGTAGTTCTGTCGTGAAAAATAAGGCTTTTACATAATAGATATTTAGAATTCTATTGTGAAAAATAAGTATTTTAAGTATCCCGACACTACTTGGCAATGGAAACATTGTTTCTATCGTGGAAAATACTAATGGGCAATGGAAATAGTATTTTCGTTGTGGAAAATACTCATGTAGGCGATGAAACATGTTATGTCACCACAAACTTTTATTTGCGATGGGTTTTCCAACGCTGTCATTGTATCTTATATTGGACAACGAAATTTATTATTCAGTCGCCTAAAAATGTTTGGAAAAATAGATTTTCTTGTAGTGAGTTAATTGGAACCTTGTAACCCACTAAGGAGATCACTCTCCCAATAGGATACCATCAAATCAACTCTGCCAATCAACATTTATCTATTAATTTGAATTTACACAATGATTAATCATTAATAAGTGTCCATACATATTGAAAACATTACAAATACATTACAAATTTTTTATGAAATATTCATAATTAAGTTGAAATTGGATTCCCTTTTCACTTCTTTTTTCTCAATGCCTTTTTTCATGTTAAACATATTTTAATTCCGTATCATACTTTCCTTCATTCCTTCAGTCTTTCCACACCTAATATTTTTAACAAAAGTTCCACTTTTTCCCATAGCTTTGTATTTTAATTGGGTAATTTCATTTTCCAGGCAGCTAGGGAATAGGGTGGCCTGTTCCACTTTATCCTTACACTATCTTATTTTATGTTTTTATTGTTTTTATGCAACAAAAGCTTCTTATTTTTCCACTTTAAAGTTTTGTTTTATTGTTACTGTTTATGTGTTATCATCATGCTATGAGAAAAGTGGAGTCTTTGCTATGAGAAAAGTGGAGTCTTTGCCTTTGTTTTTCACCTGACATTGGTGGAACTCACCACAAAATATATAATATCATACCACGTGTCATATTTTTATAATGAAAGCAACTAAGGGTGTAAATTTTATCCTGATTCTAACCCGTTCGGGTCCGCAGGGTTAAATCCGACCCAAACCTTGATAGGGCTGGGTTAGGGTTTAATTTTTTATTAACCTTGATAGGGTTGGGTTGGATTGGGTTAGATTGGATTAGGGTTGACCCTCTTGGGTTGAACCTGATCCGATACAACCCTGTATATATATGAATATACTCTAGGAAGCGTTGCTAACTCTAAGAGGCGTTGAGACATTGTCTGAGAGACCGAGAGTCGACTGTCGAAAAAGATTAGGTAAGAATCGAAATCTCCTGAGGAGTTTTTCCTGTTTTGAGTTAAATGTTTTTTATAGTTTGATTGTTATTGTTTCGACTTTATTTGTTGATCTATTAGAAAATAGTAAGGAAATTTTACTTTGTTTTGAGTTATGTGTTTTCAATCTTTTTGTTGTTTTTTTGACAGATTGAGTATGTTGTTTGATTTTTGTTGTTTCTATTTTATTTGTTGATCTTTTAGAGTTCCTTTCTATTTTGGTTACCAATCTTGTTCATATTTTGTTCATATTTTCATCGGTAGAGATTTATGATTCTCATGAGTGTTGTAATGGATAATCAAAAACATGTTTAATGATCGACAGGAGATTTTGATTTTAGTTAAGATCAAATGAGTTTTAAATGAATTGTATGATTGATATCGTTTATCCTCTCTTTTTTTCTCTTTTTACCTACGGGGATCTTTTTTGTCTCTTTTTACCTCATCTTAAATCAGGGTTAATCCGGTCCTGTCAGGGTCAATCAGGACAGGTTAGGGTTAGGCCCAACTCTGCCAGGGTCAGGGTTAGGATTGTATATTTTTTGACCCTGACAGGGTTAGACTGGATTAGGGTTAAGTTTAAATAATCAGAATTAGGGTTAGAGTTTTGAAAAACCTGGCCCAACCTGGCTTGTTGCAGCCCTAGAAGCAACTATAATGCTTAGATTATTTTGATTCAAAGCTGATGCTTAAGACTTAAGGCATTAATTACGACCAAAGGGTTTTGTTAGCATAAAGGTATCCAAATTTTTTAGAAATGTTTTATAAGAAAAACAAAGTACTCCCCTCTTAGTTTTTTTTTCTCTCTTGTTCTAAATCTAGGACCCTTTGATAAAATTTCTACTTTGACTCTTTATTTTCGGTTTAAATTTCTACTTCTGCTTTAAGAGGGTTCAGAAATATTTGAGAATAGAAACATATTTGGTAACATAATTCTATCATAGATTCCAAAATGGTGGTGGTGGGTGATGGAGGTGACACTAGTGGTGAGTGGTGATGGTGGCGGTGGTGGTGGAGGGGGGAGGGTGGGTGGGTGAGTGGTGGTGGTGGAGGGTGGCAGTGGTGGGTGGTGGTGCTGGGTGGTGGGGCGATAGTGGTGGAGGGTACCCTGTGAGAATGCAGAATCCGACTAGTTTTACCAAATACGATGAATCAGAATCCGAATTCTAAAGTTTGATCAAAGAAACCCTACACCTTTTTCTTCTCTCTCTTTCAAGTGACTGATTATCACTCCTCTATATACTCCCATTTATCACACTATCATATGTATAAGATTCTACTATACCCTGCTAGCACATTGATCTACTCCCATCTTAGTTAAAAAGTAGTACTTGTGTCTTCCATCTCTATATGTTTTGTTTTCCTTTTTCACTTTGGGCGCGTCATTACATCATAGGTGACTCTGTTTGAATATATATTTTAAGGGATAAAGATCCTTGTCTTGTCTGCCTGCATGACTTTTGCACCATCGCAGGGGCCAATGTAATTACAGACATAGACATCCGAACAGCAGCGGCCCGAGTGGTTATTTCACCACACTATGTTCTGGGTATTGGAGAATGCAGCCAGACAAAAAATTTGTTCTCATATTATAAATAAATTAATTGGAAAATCAGTGGAGGATTTCACTCACAGAAGGGTATTAACCCAATGTGTAACAATGGCATTATAAATTAATATACATCCATGAATAATTTCTAGTGCATTTGGTTGGTGTCAGGCCACTAAGTTGCAGGTATACAAAAGGTTATGGTTCCACTTTTCTGTCTTCACCACAATCCCTCCCCCTTCCTTTGCTCCCTTCTCTTCCCTTGTGACTCTTATTGGTGATTGTATCTAAAATCCTCATGAGACTGTTAAATAGGTAGACCAAGAATTTTTTTTTTTAACATACATCAATCTTAATAGTGTGGATATACCTAATTTAAGCCAGGAGTTGAAAAGTATACTTAAAAAAAAAGAAAAAAAAAAGAAAAAAACAGTGTTGAAGATAAAATATTTCAAAGTTTTGAATTTTACAGAACATGTACGAGATTTCCTCTTTTTTTTTTAAAAAAAAGTTAATTTCAAATGTTAATTTAAATAAATATATAATTAAAATTAAAAAAGATGAACATATGATTAGATAATGAAAGAACATAGTAATCCCTAGAGAACTAAATATAGCTGCCATATGACAAAAATGTTAATAAAAGTTAAATCCAACTCATATGAAAGAATTGTTGATTGAACCTCCAACCTCTCTCTCTCTCTCTCTCTCTCTCTCTCTCTAATAATCAATTTTAGTGTCCATTTTCATGATCCTTCTGAACTACCACCTAACTCCAAATTCACACTAAACCAAATGTTGGAAATTGTAAATGGTGGTATTTAGTTGTGTCATCTTCTGCATCTATAGAATTTTCCAATGCTTTTCTAAATAAATAGTGAAAATCCTTTATTTTAAAGAATTTTTTTTCTCATCTTGTTAGATAGAAACAAACAGAACAAATGAAAAACAATACTTACAGCCCACCTTATTTTTGAAAAAAAAAAATGAACAAAGATTTTAAAGAGAACAGAAAAAACTAGTAACTTGATCTCCTTTGCCATTTTGTTCTCTCTCAGACTTCATGCATGGTAATGGAATCCATGGGAGCATACCCATACGAGGAGAGTGTTATTGGTGAAATTATATATTTAGAGATAGTTATTTGTATCGTCACTAAAGTTGCGGAACAAGCATAAGCTAATAACCAATTTTCTTATAGTGAGATTAGATTACTTACAAAAACTAACTCTACTAAGTTATTATAATTTTGTCATATATACCACCCACGTTCAAATAATGTTCTTCGCTAGATCATTGCTGTCGGAGCCTAAGAGACGGACTCATTAACTAGCCATAAAGAATCAGGTTCACGATCACTGCCAGGTTGCGTGGCCCTTGCACCATTGCAAGAACCAATGAGAGTTGCATGGAGGCCAGGCAACCGATAAGAATAGATTTTTCATTTCACGAAAGATAGAATAATTATTTCATGCACCCTTATAGATTCTGAGCACAGACTCCACGCATCCAGACATCCCAACTCTTGTCGCAATTTTAACCTGAAAAGATTAAACTATGCATGCATGTCATCTTTGTACCTACCCAACAGTAAACATCTGCAAATATTTAAAATCTGTGCAGATAATTAAGGTCAGTTTTTTGGATTTGACACCATACGTACACTGTTGTTTATGTTCCATTCTAGTATAAAATAGATGTCCTTAACCTTATATGAAGCTGTTGGCTTATAAAATAATGCTTTCTTCCTCTCTTCTTATTTTAGGTCTTAATGGTGTACCAAGAAACAAGTCGTCTGTGGTCCTAACTGCACCAGATCCTAGATTTATACCACAAATTAATCTTATATCAACCACTCCATGTGAGCACCTGAATTAAATATTAAAAACACACATTCAGTAAAGATCAATCATTGGTGATAAGGATGAGAAACACAGCTAATATATGATTTCTTGAAAGTCTAAACAAGCACTATATATATATATATATATATATATATATATATATATATATATATATATATATATATATATATATCATCTTATATTTTATCTTTTCAAAGACAAAAGAGACAGAGATGTTATACTCATCATAAAGTTTTCTAAAAGAAATTTATTCATCATAAAGAAGCTGGGGATTCTGCCATATACAGTTGTTGGCTTTTCATTTCAATTAATAATTTTTTTTCCTAATGGTGTCCATTTGGGATCTGGTGGGAGTAAACCCAATTTTAATTGTCTGTGTTCATGGTTTTTTTTTTTTTTTAGATTTATATAAGAATGGTTTTTTTTTTCTTTTCTAGTTGTATGTTGTAATAAGTGTTAAGAATATATTAGGTTTAGGGTTTTACTTAAACTCATAACGATTCATATAAAAACCTTCGAATATAATGGAAATAACAAAGAGATTATCAATTAAGACATACCTGTGCATTGGAGATTGATTTTCGTCTATTCTAGTCCAAGTTTTGATTCGAGTCTGCCACAGTCCACAAAAGATTCCATTTCATTCTCTCTACATATGGAAACATAAAGATAAATTATACAACTTGGGCTATAGGAACCTAGTCCACCCCCTTCAGTGGACTAGGTTGGTTTATGATTAACCCGAGATGGCTTGGACAAAAATCGATCAAACCCATAATGTGAACTCTCATTAATCAATGGACCAGGAATTTAATTAAGCCCATAATATGATAACGTCTTACAAGAAGGTTTTTTTCATCGTTAGATTTGCGTCAATTCCCAAATAAAATATCTGCCCCTGTATGGCCAAATGAATATTCACTAAAATAAATTGATTACAACATATTGTTGTAACAACCCTTGTTACATTCGGACAAACCCTATAATAGTAAGAAATGCTTACATTTTTAAACATGTAAAGTTTTCGATCCCCTAACTTTGGATTTCAATTCTGGAAAAAAGATTCCTATGCTGTTTTACATTTTGATATTTTCTTTCTCTTTCCTGAGCATATGGACTCGTATTGATGATACCATTTTTTACACCCTAGGTGTGGCAGGGGAGATTTCCAAAGAATGATGGCCTATAACCCTTTCTTCATGTGATTAACTGCCTTTGGTATTATAAGGTTACAGAACTGTCATAACTGTCAAGGTATAAGCTCCTTTGGCTCTTTATTTATAGCTCTAATTGTGAAGAGGAGAATCAAAAGAGACTGTTTGCTGTTTTGAGATAGGATGAGAGAGGAAGAAGTTCATGGGGTTGTGGGTACAGGATGTTATGATTAGTGGGCCCTAAGACAGACAGACAGAAGGAATCCTTAAGTGGGCCTACATTTGGCCCACTTGACCCCACCCCATTGGATCTTGAGCTGCAGATAAACTCAAAAAGTAAGAGGAAGTGGAAGAGAAAGACTGATAGAGAGGTAAGTGGGGCCTACTGGATACATTGTGGGTTTGGGACCACATGCTTTTCCCTACACCTAAACAAGCGGCGAAGGGAGTGGGACCCACTAATTTCAAAAGTAGATTGCTTTTAAGCAAACCCGAAGGACGAAAGGTCTTTCTCTCTCTCTCTCTTAAAGTTTCTTCCCAGCTGCGGCTTTACCCCATCTCAGCCGCTTCCTTTGTCTCGGCTGTTTTATTCTATTTTCGGTAGTTTTAATTCGGATTAAAATACCCTCCTTTGGTTGGATCCAAATCGTTGGGAGGAGACGCGACTCTCATCAGTCGATGCTCGACATGTGAGGATCAGTTAGATCAGAGTTCTTCATTTCAATCGATAAGGTGAGTCGACAGGGGGTGTTGGTTTATACATCAGCTTGAATGGAGGGCTCGGATCCAGTCGACCCTCACCTATCGGGCATCAATTGGTGAGAGCCGAGTCTCCTCCCGAACCCCTGAGAGGAGATGATTTGAATTGGAGAGGATTAGTTGTGATCGTACAATTGGAATTCACCAATTAAGTATAATAATAAATCAATATGTACATTGAGTGAACTCTAATTATATAATAACACTGGCGCTATTGTCTAGTTATTCATCATTCACCGGACGGGTGCCAGATGCATCTCAATCCTTCCAATAGATTGTTCATTGCTGACATGGCTAGACAACATGAGCATGGTATCGAAAGGGTATCAGTCATCCTGAAACTGATACAAGATTTAGCCCCTCGTTTTTTCTATATTTGTCCATCCATATTTCCTCGCCTTGCTTGTCCATCTAAGGTTTAAAAACTCAGAATCAGATATATGATCACTCTCTCTATTGATCCGGAATGGGCTCATTCAAGAATCAACAAAGAATATATTAGTCGGACTTGATCAGATTTAGACTGCGTTTGGTATCATTCTTGTAATAAATTTTAAAATGCATTTTTAATTTTGAGAATCCATTCCTATTTTAGAGTTAGAATTGACTGAAGTGTGAATTTTCCATTGTAGACTCGGAAATTTTTTTTTATTAGTCTGTTTCTAAGAAATTTTTGATACTTTCGCGAATATGTTTTTAAATAATAGAAAATTAATTGAAACATTTCAAAAGAATGTTTTCAAACGTAACGTTTTTTGAGGGGCAGTACTTAGGATGCGTTTGGTATAAGTCTTGGATTGCATTTTAAAAATACATTCACAATTTCAAGAATGCATTCTATCACATAATGAGAATGAATTAAAGTGTTAAGACTTTCCATTATGGATCCAAAATTAAATTGTTTATGTTTTCTGCTTCTCAGAAATACTTTTAATACTTTTACAAATATTGTTCTAAAATAACAGAAAAATAGTTTAAACATTTCAACATAACATTTCTAAATGCAACCTAAATGAGGGTTGTATGTGGCCACTTATTTTTTGTTTCTTTATACGTCTATATTTTTCTTCGCCCTACACTCTGGATATAAGATCACTCTCCATTGATCCCAATTGGACTAATCTTAGAATCAACCAAGAATATATCAATTGGACTTGGTTAAAAAATTAGGCTCTGTTTGGTATCATTCTTGAAACTCATTATAAAAATGCATTATCAATATAGAGAATGTATTTCTACCGTAGAATGAGAATGGGTTAAAGTGGCAGAAATTTTTATTCTAGACTCAAAATGCAAAATAGTCAAAATAACATATTCTAAAAAGGATCATGTTCTCTTAACAAATTCTATGATACAAGAACGAGAATGCATACTAACCAGGCCCTACCAATAGATAAACATAGTAGCAACTACCTCAGTTCGTCCCATTCTCCCATTTAAATGGTGATCCCATCCGTTCACTATCATTGAAAACTCTTATCTTCCTGCCCAAGAACGTATTTCGAAATAATAAAAAAAATGCATACCAAACGCAGCATTTATATATCAATTCCGTTTATTTTGTAAGGCTTGTTAAAACCTAGTCAAGTTAAAGGTCAGTTTTCTTCTAGTATTTTATCTAGATTATCTAATATCCATACATCCATTCTCATTCTAATTAAGGATACTATATAATCATTTAAATTTTTTTACTTATAAAGTGTATTATATTCTTTCATTATCATAAATAATATAAAATTATGGCAAACGTATATGTATATGATTGTATATGTATACGAACATATTTTTAGCTGTTGGATGAATAAGTGTAATATTAAAATTATCCCTCTTTAATTAAACGAAAGGCTAATACTTTGATTGTGTACCTAATGTCCTAACGTTTGAAAGTGTTTTAAGTTTTGAATAAGGGTGAGATAGGAAGGAGTCAAATTAAATTGGGTCCAATCGAAATCGAAACCAAATCAAAACTGAACCTTATTAGACTGGATTTGTATTGTGTTTTTTGAGTCTTATGAAAAATCAAAACCGAACCGGATCAATAAGATCAAAACCGAACTAGTTCGATAAAGGACCAATAAGAGTCCATTAAGCCAACATTTTATAAAATATACATGTAGGAATCCAACAATGAAACTGAAATAGCATAATAGAGTCCATTAATCTAATTTTTTTTTTACTATATATACATATAGTAAACAGAAACCAAAATCGATAGCAGACTGATAAGGGTCTATTAAGCCAATCCTATAATAAACCGACACCAGACTAGCCCATTAAGTATCGTATACAATGCAACCCATCTTTGTTCGAATATCTTGTTAGACATCCTAAAAAATCCAAAACCAATTTGACCCAAACGGATCCATTTTCGTAGGGATTAAAGAGATGTGAACATATGAGTTCTTCCTAGGGGCTCTCATTGTCAATTCCCATCATTATCATCTCTTTCATTTTCCAAATCGTCACACCTCCAACATCCAAATCTATCGCCATCAAAGAAATCTTCTTCCCATGCTACTTGGCCGAATCTTGGCCGTTCATTGCATTAAAATAATTATAATGTGGGAATTTACATCTTTGGATATGTATGCAATGATTTGGTCTATCAACGACTATCACCATCAAAGTTAGTCTTATATGCCATGCCACTTGGCTGAACCTTAGCCGTTTATTGCTCCAACCTTAGTCCCACTAAAGGCAACAGGTCAGTGAATCAACTCTCACATGTATCACGAGTTCAGTTTTTTTTTTTTTTTTCAGATTAAATTAATATTGTGGGGTGAGATTTGGTGTGATAGTAAAATTGTCATATTATAATTTGGTGGTTACGGTGATAGACTCACTTATGGTCTAGTTCAATAATTCATTTTTTAAATTCGTGAGCTCTCCCTTGGTCCATTCTGTACGTAGACTATCAGCCTTGGAATGGTCAGACATGGAAGCACCAGTCTGGTACTTTTAACGTGGTTTTGTCAGCTCCAACTTTCATAATAACTAAGATGGTTTTGATGGGTTAGCCGGACATGCATTCATCATTGGCTAAGGAAGTTTTCCAGTTGAAACACGGAAACAACCTCTCCATGTTTGCAAACATAAAGTTGCATACATTTTGCCCCTCCCAGACCCTATAGAAATGAAAGCTTCGTACACTGGGATGCCCTTTATAAATATTTATGGAATGATTTGAATTATGCACAATGTCAAATTTCAAACTTTAATTTATTATTTATCCTCCCATATATTTTCCCATGTATATTCAAGCACCTCATATGATTCATAAATCCTTCCTTAGTCCTAGATTAATTTTTAATAGTTCATTCTTTTTACATTCGAAAATTTTCATTTTGACTGAAACTTGACATTTGAATAGTAAACCTTAGATTTTATCGGCCCACCAAATTTGAAGACTAGATGTGATGTCCACATAACAAAATGTGGACGAACCATTTAGCATTAACAGATCCTCAGTCTTAAAATAATCGATTGTGTAGGCTTTTCTGCTAACAAGAATACGGTATTATCAAGTACTATAATGATAAGTGGGATTATATTCTTGAGTGAGAGGTTTTGCTCTAAAAAAGTGAATACATTTTTTTATTAGATTATATATAATTAAGTTTTTGGGTTAGATACATCAACATGCTATTGTATTTTTTTTTTACAATTTTTTTTGTACCCTATACAACATGAGTTTGATTTTCTTTATCACGAGTCATAACTAAATGAAGATACCAAATCCTACTTTAGGGTAAAATGATGAAAATCTTTAACTTGAGTGAAGTATGAAGGAGAAGAGATCATTTTGGTGGTGGAAAGGAATCATGGTCAGGACCAAATATTTCTTTTATCTAATAAGCGACATTATTTTTATCAAAAAAAAAAAAAAAGTGACATTATTTCCTCCGCTCTTGCATTTGTTTATTTTCTAAAATTTTCACCGTCATAAATTCTGTAGGCTTCGTTTGTTTTGACATAAATTTTTTTACTATCGTGTTATGTTTTAAAATTGTCCAATGAAGTTTCAAAATGGAAGGTAGGAAATTTTTGGCTTTCTGTATTCTCTACTTTTAAGTTGTTTTGCTTTGGGATTTTGGTGCCACATTGGTTGGAAATGAAGTCGAGATGAGATATATTAGCATTGGTTGTCTAGTGTGGTTGGAGGTACTTTTCACACATACCCGCATGGGCGCCATCCTTGGCATCAGTGTATCTGTTTTTTTTTTTTTTTTTTTTTTTTTGGGTTAGGTTAAAGGTGTTAAACGTGATTATTATTGGTTATACAGGGTGGTGCGGTGTATAGGAGGCTAAAATAGAAATTGAACTAATTAACTAAATGGTGTCTAAATTGAAATCAGAACTGATTAGTGATCGGTTATGATTTATCGACTTTTAATCAGTTTTTCAATAAACACTTTTGCTTGCGGTTTATAGATGGTTTAGCGCAGCAGTTCTCCTATTCAATTTCTAAATGACTCGTTTATTGGTTAAGCAATTACTTGTATTATTTCTTGAGAAAGTCACTCCAACTCTAACTAGCAAATAATATTAGTATTATCTTTTATAGAAGTTCGTCCATAGAGATACATGATGCATAAACCATCAAAACCCTCAAAAAGCATTGTTGCTGCTGCTGCTGCTCTCTCTCTCTCTCTCTCTCTCTCTCTCTTAATAGTGCTCTTTGTTCTATGTAGATATTGAAATGTAGAAAATTGTCAAGTTTCTAATTCAAAAGTTCGAATTAGTAAGTAAAAGGACTCTCCATATATAAAACCTCAAGATTTCATTCTCATTAGTAATGTGAGACTATTCCCAATACTCTCTCTCACATGCAGTCCCACTGTTAGGTGATGTGTATGTGGTATTATATGTGTAATACATGACATTTTTAGGTGACTTGGTCCCTCTTTTCAGGTTACTGGTCCCTCTTTTTAGGTTACTGGTCTCTCTTTTCAGGTGACATGTCCGTGACTATCTCTATTTTTGGCTGATCATCCCTCTTTGGGTGGCCATAGTCCCTCGGTTACTATGAGAGGCAACTGGAGCTTTGATTTGAGGTCAAGTTTTTAACTCAAAAGTTTGAACTAATAAGTAGATGGACTCTTCATATATAAAACCCCAAGATTCCCATCTCATCGGCAATGTGAGACTATTTTCAATAAAAAATATGTATAAATTTTTTTTTACACTCCATACCTTGATCAGAACTTATTGATCATGATCTAAACAATTATTTTCCATGACATTTCTTTATGTATGACCATTAAACTTGATGACTTAGGACAGGTAAAGGAAAAAAAATCCAACGTAATGAGACTCACTATAATAGGGTTTTTGTTTTTTTGTTTTTTTGGATGGAGAGCACAAAACATAAAACAGTTGAGAAACCAATAATTTATAACAATAGTAGAAATGCTTGACTGCAACCGGGAGTCCAAGCAATAATAGGAGTTTGTGAATGAGTATGATTTTATTTGTGTGTTATGTACATTTAGGTTAATTAGGGTTAGAGAAATAATAGTGAATGACCTATTCAATAAGTAATCGGTTTAAACGGTCCACTTTCATTCGAGTTAATCAGTGCATAATAGTCTTAAACTACACTAAACTAATTCACTAAATGGTGTCATGATCCAAACAAGAACCCAACCATTTACAAACAGTTTCCCAATTCCAATGTAAACACTTCAGTTCGATTTCAGTAAACGAATTTGGTGCAAATATTGCACCCTACGGTTGAGCTGTGTCTTTTCTTAAAAGGCATGATCTTAGGGAGAGGTGCTTTCTAGATCTTTGGATTGTATTCTTTCTTTATGATTCCATGTGTTTTAATCTAGACCGTTGAAGGCTAGGACATGCATCTATGTAGAGACATGAAGGGTGTGATCTAAAGCATCAGTTTGGAATCTTCTTAAAGGGCTTTAATCTGAACTGTTAGAGCCCAATGGTTGCAAGTCATCTAGAGGCATATATATCCATTCAATGGGCCCCGAGCATGTTTGATCCACAACAATTTCATCATCATCATCATTATCTCTCTCCCTCTTTCAATGAGTAAAAGAAAGGCTAAGTTCTTTTTCTCTTTATATTTTATTTTTTAGAAACAAACATTGAAATTTTTTTAACATACAAATGTTACATAAAAAATATTACATCAAAACAAACGGAACCAAATAGAAAAATCTACTTAAAGTGAAACTTGACATGTGATCACAGACATTGGAGTATATCTATCTATCAAAATTCAGCATCATTTGATTATAACATATCGTCCACATAACAATATATTATCAGACTCTAAGAGAGTTGAAGTCATGACTTCTTAATAAGCTATTACCATTTTATCATCTATGATGAGTATATAATTTAATATTTTTAAAATTTTAATTATATTTGAATTGCTAAGATTATTAACAGAGAATGTCAATGTAGACCTGAATTTCAACAATTAGATGAAACGTTATCATTTCACTAAAATATATATATTCTAATGTTTAATATATCTTGAAGGCGGATTTAATTCAAAGGAAATAAATTATAAATCACATGTTAATAATGTTCTATGAATACTCTATGGAGAAAAAATGGGAAAAAAAAGGAGTCTAATGACGTGTCGACATGTAACTGATAATGACAAAAAAAATAAATAATGAATTGTGTATTGGTTCG
>JAMYWD010000812.1:0-33940 GCA_028583415.1 Protea cynaroides | reverse complement strand
ATTTTTGGAACGTGAGATACCTCTAGTATGATTTTAAAACGTGAGATATCTTTAGTATAATTTCTCAAAACGTCAAATACCTTCAATATAATTTATTCATTTAAATATTCAAACAGATGTTATCAACTCATGCATTTGACCTGAATCACCTGTGTGTACATGTAAGAAGAGGATTTGGATACACCGCTCTTGGACAATACTACTTGTAGCAGACGTAGGAGAGTAGAACTCTATATGGCATGTGGGATTTTTTATGCTTTCGGGCATGAAGGATAAGGTTATCAGCTTCTTGTCGGCTGACTCAGGTCTGGCTTTCAAACACCACTAATTGAGACTTTGACATAAGAAGTTACTGGGTGTGTGCTCCACTTGTCAATTGGATAAGGATCACATACTGAATCAAATTATAAATTGGCTTTGGAATGCAGACCTACTTTCCACTATAAATAGCTTTACAATAGAGAAGCGTTTCACATCCTTCATTTCTTAATCTTTGAAGGAAGAAGGTCTGATGGTGAGGAAGGAGACCTTAGCAGTTACCTTTGCATTGCTTGTCATAGCTTCATTCGCACTCATGAGCAGCACTAACGCGACAGCTGCTGCACGATTGAAAGATAAGGATTTCAGGGACACCATTGTCCATCCTGAAGCAGGTCTTTCTTTAACTTGTCAACATTTACACGTCTACAACTAAATGTATAGGTTTCGTTTTGCGAGAATAGTTCACCTGATGTATTTGTATCCTTCTTGAGATCTCATCACCTTTCATATTTAGTGGATCCTACATTCTAGAGGTAGGTCCTACATCATATCGATGGTGATGGAATTCTATAGAGAATATATGTACATGCAGGTGATCCGAACTCTAATCTGATGATGTTTATGATCTTTATTTGAAAGGTTGTCGCTGCTGCTATTTTGTCCGCAATAAAAATGGGCTTTTGCAGTGTGGCCCTGTGTGTTGTACAGATGGCTGTTGCGGTTGAAGACTTGAGAAGGACTACAGCAATAAGGAAAAATAAGACTAGCTGGATGTAATGCTTTCTTAATTTCCATGCATTTTACAGTAGAAATGAGCTGGGATCACCTGTGTGTACATGTACTTTTCAGGGATTTCATCATCGTCGATGTGATGTGGGACCCACCACTAAGTTGTGGCACCCATTGGATATAAATGATGATAAAATTCTATGAAAGATACAAGTACATACAGGTGAACCATTCTCAGTAGATAAGTTGAGCTTTGATTCTCTTTAGTATGGGTGAAGAGAAATTTTCTCTCATTGTTTACATATAATTTCCGTTGAAATGTAACCTTCTGTCTTCCAATGGCAAAAGCATAACCAGATGTTTATCAACTTTAGTTATCTCTAATCAGCTCGTGTATATGGGCTAGGGAATAGCCCTCGGCTTGATCAACCAGCCCAGATTCTGTATCCTACTTCCTAACTAGTTTAAGAGAAAGAGGAGCATTGAAGTTGGATTGGATTTTTATTGTAATAAAATGGTTCTGCGGTCAAGGTAGTGGAAAGGTGCAGCCATTAATTTTTTAAATGTTTTCTTTTGCATTTTATATTAAAACGATCGAAATTCCTATTTTACAGAATTTTTTTCTCCATTTTCAACCATTTTACATGAAAACAAACAGAACCATACAAACAATTCTGAATGTGGTACAACTCTAACTTCCAAATTGATTTCACATTGATGCTTCACTCAAGTGAATTACTACAATTTTGATTAAGAGATTGCCATTAAAGGTTTCTGGGCAAAACATTGGTGACCAGATAGATACTCAGGGAAAGTAGTGGGATTGTGGGATTAGTGAGGAGGAAGCATTGCAGTTAAGCTTAACATAGCCATCAGACAAGGGCAAAGAAAGAAAAATAGATGCAGGGGATGATATATGAAATCATCTGGCGTCTAGAGTCCCAAGTTTTTTGGATGAAAACTTGTTTCTTTTGGGCTACCAAAAGGAACCAGCATATAAATACACAGAGGCTTCTACTTTGCTTGCTGATATTCTTGGTACCAGAAGAGATGGCCATTGGTGATCTTAAAATCTCTGGCTGAACTTTACCTGTATGAAACAAAAATAAAAGCACTCCCCAACATAAAATAAAAAAATGTTTAGAATAAAATATATAATGCAAGTGGAGTCTACAAACCTGATTGGTTTTGACACCTCTACAATTCCAAATTAGTCATCCTAATCCCCCTAACACGTTCTCTTTTTTTGGGTAAGCCTCTAATTAAAACGTTCTCTTGCATACTGGAAAATTGTCATTTTATTTCTCCTCTCTTCTTTAGGGGCAAACCTAGATCCTTCACCATCATCATATGCAGAGGGGAGGAAAGCATTAGCACCTTGTCTCCAATATTAGAGAGAGAGCTTCCAACATCGTGGTTTGACCAGGGGAAGAAATCTGCTACCATCCTAGCACTACATTCTGGGCTACGCATTTGTTGCTTAGATTCTATGCTTTCCAACAAGAACTTTCAAATTTTCAAATTACAATCGATCGAACAAGAACAATTCTCGGGTTTGAATTCAGCCGAAGTTAAACTTATTCCTTCAATTGCCTCAACTCCAAGACCTAAAGGAAGCCCAAACGATTCAAACCTTTTGAAATGATGAATGTAGATTATATCGATCTCTGTCAGCAGCCAATGGAACACCCTCAACTGACATTGTAAGGACAAAGATGGATGAATTTTGGGAGTCGCCACCTAGATGAAGGTCTAGGACCTCAGAATGTATGTGTAGTCTCACCCTAAGGTAAGGCTTCAATTGACTCATGACCCTTAGATTGGATTTTTGATCCATCAGAGATTGGGTAAGCATCAGTACCATGGATATATGGGAAGGGTTAGAACCCATTTTGGGTTGAATGTGGACACCAAACCCCCCAAATCCGTCCGATCGAAATTGGTCTCCTATACCTTTCCTATGTTAGACTCTATCTATTAAACCGAACCAAACCAAGTGGTTTGATATCTTTGAACCGAATCTGGATCCTTCCAGATTGCCTACGTATCTCGGACTTCTTCCGAAAATTAGGTTCACCATGCATCGTTTTTGACTAGTTGGTTAAAAAAACCGATTAAAGTTTATGACTGTGATTTATGCTTGTGCGTTACTAGATATTATATTTTAATGACTCATTGTTCAAGTTAAAGTTTATGCTTAATGAAAAATAGGTGGGTGATGTGTATGAAATGTGGTGGAGGTGTAAGGTAGCATGGAGGTGGAAGGGTTGGCTAATGGCTATACATGTGAGTGATGATCAGATTAGGTGTTATGCAGGTTTATGAGTGGAGTGCTTGGCTAATAGCAATAGGAGAAGAAGAATAAAAAATAAAGCAAGGAGAAAATGGTGGCGGTGGCTTACCTGAATCTTCTTCTCCCTCCTCTTCTTCTAACTTCTTCTCATTGATCTTCTTCTTTTCTCCTTTTTTTTTTTTTTTTATATCATTTCTTTCCCTTCTTCCCTTAGTTTTCTCCCCTTTTATGAATTTGGGGAGAGCAGCCTTCACGTTCCCTTCTTCCCTCTTCTTTTTATTTATTTTTTATTTTTTATTTTTTATTTATTTTTATCCAATTCCCTCCATTCTCCCTTCCATTCTCAATCGGCCTCCTCCTCTCTTCATTCTGATTTTTTCTCTTTCCAACTTTATATTCTTTTCTATTCTTAATTCTGATTTTTTTTTTCTTTTCAATTCCTTTTTTCTGACTGAGCTCTCAATCCCCTCCCTCACTTTCATTCTTTCCTTTTGTTTTGAGATATTTCTTTCTCTTTCTTTCCAATCTAGGGAAACCTCATGGATTTTCTCTCCCTCATCTTTCCTTTCTAGAGAAACCTCACGGATTCTCTCTATGACACCTCACAGCCAGCTTCTTTTAGAAAAAAAATCCCTTCCCCACTTTCATTATTTCTTTCTCCTTGATTCTGATTTTTTTTTTAATTTTTATCTTTCTATTCCCATTAGCCAATCTCCTCTTTACTCTTTCTATTTTTATTTCTTCTTTTCCAAAATCTCCTCCCACCAACGGATTTCTTTCTTTCCAACTTTTTGTTCTTTCCTATTCTCTGCTGAAGTAACTGACATACCCATTTATATATATAGCACATGCACATGAACCAGTTTGGTTCAGGTTGATCCGGGCTAGACTGGGTGGATTGATCGGATTGGACCAAAACTTGGGTTGATTGGTCCGATATGACAAGGATCGACTGGATTAGGTTGAGATTGGATTTAATTAAGCTAGGATGACTGGGTTTGACAAAAATAGGGTGCTTACAGGTATAAAAATATTAATATAACATGTTTGTCTATGTTTTCGAGGGATTGAAGCTTCCAGAAGTAGCCTAATGTTTATCGGCTCAGACTCTTGCACATTCATTATTTCTTTGTTGAAGGTGAATGCAAAAACAATGCACAGAATTAGACCCTTACACATCCCATCCTTCACATTCGAAAAGTGATCTCTTCTCTGTAACCCATCCACTAAAAGTGTTCCCCGTAAAAATAAATAGGAAAAGACAAAGTGATCCAATTTCTGGATCGGATTGTACCTGATTCGAGTTTAGGGACAGAAACTCCAAAGAAAGAACAGATTCCTTTGGACACTGAAGAGAAGAATAAGGAATTGTTATTACAAATCTTGTCTAGGTTCTCCTAACAAATGATCCTATTTATAATAACTAACTATGAACAACTAACTCATCAGTGAGCTGTCAATGAGTTGTTCAGCTAACTAATCTTGTAATGGCCTCTGCCTAAAACTGTGGTTCCTTTATTAATCCGTATCATAGAGCCTATCAGTAATCAATTTAAGAGTTCGTATCATTCCTCCTACCACAGTAAATGCTTCCTTCCAACTCTCTAGGGTCTTGTCATCAAATTTCTCCTTTTGTTTCGGAAACAATCCTTCAAATCTTCCCGTCTGATGGCCAACATCTGTTGGCTTAACATTCAAGAATATAGGCAGAATTATTTGACAATTGGATTTATGGCATCGAACTATCTCAAACAGTTCCAGGAGGCACCATTTGCTATCCGCATAGCCTTCTAAGAAAACAGAAATCCAGATTTTGAATGGTTGGATTGCTTGAGGAGTGCCAATCCAATCTCTTCTCCACCCCACAGATCTTCGTTATTCAAAAACACATTTATTCCTTCTGTTTTCAGATCTTCGTGAAGGAAACCAGTGAAGTTATTGTGAGTTTCTTCACCCCTGAAATAGAGAAACACATCGTGAATTGATGATCCAGAGGAGGAAGAAGAAGCCCCATCATGAGGAGATTGCAGAGCTATGATCATTAGCATCAGAAGCAAAACCAGTTACCGGGTCCTGTTGAAAACTTGTGACTGTACAAAATCATTTACAACAGAATTGCTTTAACAGTTCATCTTCATTATGACAGCAAGGGCATTAAATTTATAATATTTGTCTTAAGGTGGTTACTCACATTGTGAGAAGAGATTATTTTCTTATTCTGGATTTTCTTCTTAGAGGAATGGGTTTGTTTTCATCTTGAGATTTTCATTAATCAAAAGAGGTTATGTGGAATCCTGTTCAAAGCTTGTAACAGCTTTGCAACCAGTAACAAAAATACATTTTCATTCACTATGATGTAACAGCACATTGTTTTTACCAATGAGACTTTGAAGTTTTATACATTAAACTCTTGTACGGATGTGTATTACAACCATGAGATTTCAGTATTTTGTACTATAATGATGCCTCCATATTTGAAATTCAGTGATTGAATAGGCTTAAGAGATTTTCTTTATTTGACCCAAATGCTAGTACCACACTGGCATATGCAGGCTAAGGATCTGGCATCCTGGCTTTGCCATTATAGATTTAACCATGCAGACAAAGTTTCAACAGTTGCCAATGCTATAAAGGAAATCCAATATAGTATGATGCGATTTAGTTGTGCTGTAAATATAACTAATGAGAATAGTTCATTTGCATGTACTTGTATCCTTTATAGGATTCCATCACCGTCCATTATAGATTTTGTGTTGCTTTGAGTTTCCAAGTTATGGGGACTCCAAGGGCTTCAACTTAAAGGATTCATAAAGAAAAGGGTGCTGGTTTTTTTTTTTGGATTAAAGTATTCTGTACAGGTAAATGAGGCATTTCCTACAATGCTAGGACCCAGCTTTGAAATTGCAAAACCTGTATAGCTGTCAAAATTGGGCCCAAAACAATAACCGTAACCGAGCAAGACCGATTGGCTTGGACTGAACTGAAATCGAACCTACTGGGTCGTAATTGGGCTGCATTGTTAGAGCTGATAAAAAATCAGACCAAAATCAATTCAACCCCGAAAAAACCTAGACACAACTAACCCATGACACCCTTTGACAGAACCCCCAACTTCTGTACCAAGTACTACCAAATTTTGATATCTCCTTAGGTTCTTATTTGTTTTGTTGTAAAATTTTTCATGCACCCAATATTTTATATAAACAAATTTCATTTAAAATTTTCAATATTTGTAAAAGTTGTCTTTGTATTTTAAAATAATTTCTACTTTTTTTTTTATATGAAAAGAAATAAACTTAGCATTCATTTAGAACACCCAACATAATGACATATGTACCCAGAAGCCATGAGGATTTTACATCATTGTGCGGTGCACAGTTACTAGGATGCATGACACGTCGACGGTAGAGAAGGACAATATCGAAATTGCACGATCCCATTAATTTAAATTGGGTTAGCTTTAAGACAGGCGCGGGATTCAGGAACCTAACAGAAGTTCAAATCCCCAATCTTGTTTTCCTCCAAATCTTACCAAATCCTTTATCTTTGTTTCCTTCCAAATCTACTCCTAGCTGTTTCTATTTTCCTCTTGATAGTAACGGCTATTTATTCCTTACCACCATCGCCACTGGAGATTTGTAGTTCTTCACTGGGAGATATTTGGGGCATTGCTGTTGGAGACCGATGCGATATATTCGCTCTTCTTTTTTTCGTTAGAGTTATAAAAAAAGAAAAGAAAAGAGATATCGAATCCCGCCACCCGTTGAAGTACTCAGTGTAAACGGAAACTTGAGATATCGAATCTCGCCACCCGTTGGAGTACTCAAGTGTAAATGGATACTTGAGATATCGAATCCCACCGCCCATTGAGCACTCGTCCATAACGGTCGGCCCGTGAGTGGGGGCTGAATATGTGTGAGCAATTCAAATTGGATTCTACTGAATGACCGCCAGTTTGTCCTCCCGACAGCCGAGCTAGAGTTTCGAATGCATGTAGTTCTTTTAATGGTGCAGACTCTGACTGTGACTCATTCTACTTCTTCTCCTCCCGTTGAGATTGGTTTGTCGTCATCGGCTGTAATCGCCGAATCGTTCATACTGATCGGTTATGATATTATCCGAAGGTAGGCGTTCCGTGAGATTTGGAGAAGCAAGCCATGGAATCACAGCAAGCAGTTCTTAGGTTTCTGATTTAGTTCTGCCGGCGAGGGAGAAACGAGGTAGGAAGAAGAAGGTATAGGGAAAGAAGAAGAAAAATTACAGAGAGAAAGGAATGAAAAAGGAAGAGAGAAGAAGTAGAAGATGAAGAAGAAGCAACAGAGCAGATCGCATCGGAGATGAAAGATCGCAGGAGTCCTAATCACAGAAGAAAATGATGATCTACTTCTATAATTTTTCCGGTTGTGCGGTTTTGAAGGCTCACTATCAGCAATGGCTATCCCGCGTGTTCCTATTCTCAGCTTCTAACGATCCTCTGAGACGGAGAAGAAAAGAAGAAATCAGGAATCAGTCTGCAAATAGAGAGAAAAAAAAGATCGTAGAGGAAAAGAAATACTGAAGCAATGGCTATCCCGCCTTTTCCTATTCTCAGCTTCTAACGATCCTCTGAGACGGAGAAGAAAAGAAGAAATCAGGAATCAGTCTGCAAATAGAGAGAGGAAAAGAAATACAGAAGCAATGGCTATCCCGCGTGCTCTTATTCTCAGCTTCTAACGATCCTCTGAGATGGAGAAGAAAAGAAGAAATCAGGAATCAGTCTGCAAACTGAGAGAAAAAAAAAAAAGGATCGTAGACGAAAAGAAATACAGAAGCAACTGAAGGAAAAAAAAAAAAAAAAAAAAAAAGAGAAAAAATCGATTCGTCTTTTTATCATGTTTTCAGTAAGAAGACAGTGGTGCTTCTGATTCTTCTTTTCTCCTGGCGACTGTGTGATAACTTCGGATTCTTCATTTCGATCATTGGCTTAACTTTATTTCTTCACTCCAATCATCGGCAATCACAGGAGAAAGGAAAACAGCGAAGAAAAACAATAAGAAGCAGAGATGGTGGAAGAAGGAGAAGGAATAGAGCATAGAGAAAAAGGAAAAGCAGGGAGAGAAGGAAAAATAGAGACCGAGAAAAAGCGGTGACATATTTTTAGTCTGAATTCCAATCTCAGAACTGGCTGCAATCTTTGCGAGAAGTTGTTTTAGTAGTGATCATCTCAAATCGCAATCGAGTCCTACGAGAAGTTCTTGATGTTTAGAGAATTTCTGATGATGCTATCTTCTCTCCTGATCGCAGTCAGCTTTACAAATCTTGACGTATATTGATTCACCTACAATGTTCTGGCACATCTAAATTTTTTGGTCCAGCGAGCTCCTCAATACATCTCCGGGTATGTCTTTCCAACATCATTGCGGCTGCAAATTTCTCTACATTCATTCAGCTATGGATTTCTCACTTACAGAATCATGCATGTCTATTTCTTTGTATTTCTACTGAATTTTACATATATTTTCTAAAAATTCCCATCTAGAAGCACATGTGAGGCCATCATATTATGGAAATCGAGTTCTGAGCTTCAAACCAATTCATTAACTCTGTGACAACTAGTGCATTCTTACAAAGTTTAGCCCATTTATTTTCTCATGATTGGAGTTATTGGTATTAGCTTGCTGTGATTGTTCTTCTATGTTCACTGCTATGTTTTATATCACGTGTTACACTTGTGATAAAAGATCTTGCCATGTGTCCGACCTTGAAACTCTAGTATTTTATATACTATTTTTTTTGGATTCTATGTGTCTTTGTTTTTTAACATATTATTAGTTAGTTCAATTATATGCTTATCAGCTTTGTTATCCATGCTTAGACCATCCCTATTGTTTGGTTCATTCCGTGTTTAGGCTGATTCATATATATGTTTGGAATAAATGTAACTCCTGCTGATTTTATGCAATGCTTGTTGTGAATTGTTTAGCATGCTGATTTTATGCAAAGCTTGTTGTGAAATGTTTAGCATATTAGTTGTTTCCTTTAGGTTGTAGATATTTCATTGCTATATAAACTGCCTGTGGTGGGGGCGTGCTATGTGAGCACCCCCATACATTATGTACGGGGACCGGAAAAAGCTAGATTTGTGTGGTGAGGTTTACTCGGTCATGCCGAGATGCTGAAATGCCAAGGTACCGAGGAATGCTCAGCGGTCAGGTTCACTCGGTCATGCGGAGGTGCCGAAATGCCGAGGTACCATAGTTGTCAAGGCGCCAAGGCGAACCAAGGCGCCAAGGTTCACTCGGTCATGACGAGGTGCCGAGGTGTTGAGGTGCCGTAGAGTGTTCCATAATCAGGTTTACTAGGTCGTGCCTAGGTGCTGACGAGCTCTCTGCGGTCAGATTTACTTAATCATGCAGAGGTGTCAATGAGTGCTCCGTGGTTAGGTTCACTCTGTCATGTCGAGGCGACGAGGTGCTAACGTGACGAGGAGTACTGAGGTGCCAAAGAGTGATTTACGGCCATGTTTACTCTGTCATGCTGAGGTGCCGAGTGCCTAGGAGTGCTTTGCAATAAGGTTTACTCAGTTACGCTGAGGTGCCAGGGACTGCCGAGGTGCCGAGGAGTGCTCTGCGGTTAGGTTCCTCGGTCATGCTGAGGTGTCGAGGAGTACTAAGGTGCCAAAGAGTACTGAGGTGCCGAGGATTACACTGCTGTTAGGTTTACTCGGTCATGCTGAGGTGCCGAGGGGCCGAAAATACTCTGCGATCAGGTTTAATCGGTTATGCTGAAGTGTTGAGGAGTGCTCTGCGGTTAGGTTTTTTCGGTCATGCCGAGGTACTGCGGTGCCTCGAGGAGGCAGAAAAAGGCTATGCGGTTAGGTTTATTCATTGATCTGGAGGTGCCGAGGTATTGAGGAGTGCTCTGCGATCATGTTTACTTAGGCGTTGAGGTGTTGTGGAGTGCTGAGGTGTAGAGGAGTGCACCGTGGTTAGGTATACACGGCTGTGCCGAGGTGCCGAGGAGTGCTCCATGCTCAGATTTACTCTATCATGCTGAGGTGCCGCGGTGGGGAGGAGTGTCTGCCGTTAGGTTTATTTGGTCATGCCAAGGTTTACACGGCTGTGCCGAGGTGCCGAGGAGTGCTTCGTGGTTAGATTTACTCTGTCATGCTGAGGTGCCGCGGTGCCGAGGAGTGTCTGCTGTTAGGTTTATTTGGTCATGCCAAGGTACTAAGGAGTGTTCCGAGGTCAGGTTTACGAGGTCATGCGGAGGTTCTGAGATGCCGAGGAGTGCTCCGCGGTTAGGTTTACCTGGTCATGACGAGGTGCCGAGGTGCCAAGGAGTGCTCCGTGGTTAAGTTTACTTCGTCATGCCGAGGTGTCGAGGAGTGCTTTGCAGTTAGGTTTATTCGGCCATGCCAAGGTACCGAGGAGTGCTCCGCCGTTTGGTTTACTTGGTCATGCCGAGGCAGTGTTTTAAATCTCGACGAGATCTCGAAGATCTCGGCGAGATCTCGAAGATCTCGAGGAGCTCGAGACGAGATCTCGCCTCGATACAGTGTCTCGACCTTAGCATGCTTCATGATTTCCATTGGGTATTTTCCATGATACAGAGGGTTTAAGATGCCTAGTACTATGGGTCCTTAAATAGAGACATTTTTCTTTTATGGTGTTTTATTTTCCTAAATTATTGGCCCCCTTTGAGTTGTAGTACAATATCTGTGGAAGTTTAGTCTGTGTATAATGGCTAGGATGCCTCCAAATTTGATGCTAACATTCAAAAGTAAATTTGGCTCTGAGGGCACAACTCTTTCTTTATGTTTGTAATTGTGCTTAGATTTGCATATGGCAGCGTTGTGGCTTAGAAACGCCGCAATCTATCTAACCTATTGTGTTGCGTTGTGGCATATATACGCCATTATAGATGCATTTATGGCTGCGTTTCTTAGAAAACACCGGGATAGAAATCTTTCACAGGCGTTCTCCAAAAACGCCTAACTCACACCGACGATACTTTTAGCGGCACCATTGCAGCGTATGAGAAAACACTGGAGAATGTTTTCGCCGACATTTGTTTGATCTTAAACATCACTATGGACGAAGATCATTGTAGTGAGTAATGAGGTGCCGAGGAGTGCTTCACGGCCATGTTTACTCGGTCATGCCAAGGTGTCGACTGCCGAAAAGTGCTCCTTAGTCAGGTTTACTTAGTGATGCTGAGGTGCTGAGGAGTATTGAAGTGCGGAAGAGTGCTCCGCGGTTAGGTTTCTTCGGTCATGCCGAGGTTTTGAGGGCCGAAAGTGGTCTACGATCACGTTTACTCAATTATGCTGAGGTGCCGAGGAGTGCTTAGCGGTCTGATTCTTTGGTCATGCCGAGGTACCAGACCTCAGCATGATCGAGTAAACCAGCCCGCGGAGCACTACTCGGCAATTCGACACCTCAATACCTCCACAGTCATGTTTACTCTGTCATGCGGAGGCGTTGAGGTGCCTAGTTGCTAAGCGGTGCTCTAAAGTTTAGTTTACTCAGTCATGTTGAGGTGCCGATTTCCTAATTGGTGCTCCGCGGTCAGGTTTACTCGGTAATGTTGAGGAGTGCTGAGGTTCCGAGTTCTCGAGGTGTCGAGGAATGCTCCGCAGTCAGGTTTCTTTACAGTCTTGCTGTGATGTCGAGGAGTGCTCTGCAGTCAGGTTTACTCGATCATGCTAGTGCCGAGGTACTGAGGCGTGCTGAGATTTCGAAGAATGCTCCGCGTTTAGGTTTTCTATGTCATGCTGAGGTGCCGAGGAGTGCTCCATGATCAGGTTTACTCGGTCATGCCAATTGCCGAGAGTGCTCCGCTGTCAAGTTTTCTCGGTCATGCTGAGGTGTCAATGAGTGCTCCGTGGTCATGTTCACTTTGTAATGCTGAGGTGCTGAGGTACAGAGGAGTGCTTCACGGTTATGTTTACTCGGTCATGCAGAGGTTGCGAGAAGTGCTTTATGGTCATGCAGGGTGTTGAGGAGTGCTTTGCAATCAGTTTTACTTGATTTTGTGGAGGAGCCAACGAGTGCCGTGGTGCTGTGCAGTTCAATGCGGTTAAGTTTACTCGGTCATGCAAAGGCGCCGAGGAATACTAAGATGCCGAGGTTTTGAGGATTACTCCCGGTTATGTTTACTCGGTCATGCCGAGGTGCCGAGGATTACTCGGCGGTTAGGTTTACTCGGGCTATGCCGATGTGCCGAGGTGTCGATGAATGCTCTACATCCGGTTTACTCGGCCATGCCAAGGTGTTGAGGAGTGCTAAGGTGCGGAATGGTCTGTGGTCAGGTTTAGTCGGTCATGCTGAGGAGTGCTGATGAGCCGAGGTGCTGAGGAGTGTTGATGTATCGAGGTGCTGAGGAGTGCTCCACGACCATGTTTTTTTTGTCATGCCGAGTTGCCAATGAGTGCTGAGGTGGGAGTTACTCTCTGCGGTTAGGTTTACTTGGTCATGCGGATGTGCTGATGAGTGCTCCGTGGTCAGGTTTTCTTGGTTATGCCTAGGTGGCGAGGTGAGGAGGAGTGCTCCGTAGTGAGGTTTACTCGGCATGCCAAGTTGCTATGGTTTTGAGCTATCGCGGTGCGGAGTGCTCCGCTGTCAGGTTTATTCGGTCGTACCATTGAGCCCAGGTGCTGAGTCGCCGAGGAATGCTCCACGGTCAAGTTTACTTGGTCATGCCAATGTTCCGAGAGATGCTCATTATTCAGGTTTACTTGGTCATGTTGAAGTGCCGAGGTGTCGAGGAGTTTTCAGCTGTCAGGTGTACTCGGTCATGCCGATTTGCTGTGGGGTCAATGAGTGCTCCGCTATCAGGTCTACGCGGTCATGCCAAAGTGCCTAGTAGTGTTCCGTGGTTAGGCTTAATCAATCATGCCGAGATGTCGAGTGCTCTGTGGTTAGGTTTATTTGGTTAGCTGAAGTATAGTGCCTCTGGTAATTGTGAGTAATCTATCCCATCCATAGTTTTAGTTCACGGTGTTCGAACTAGAAATCGGATATATTGGAACGGGTGTATTGGTATAGAATACCTATTGGCGAGTATGCTGACATGGCATACCTTTTTGGTATTAGCCATGTGTTGGCCAGTATAGGTTAGGTATTAGTACCTATTATGATTCACGTATCCGATACCGTATCGTTGAACTGTCCTTAACGGCCACTACAAAAATTGGTATGGATCAGCCAATACCGATCCTGATAACTAAAACCATGATCTTATCTCACTCTGGACGTTATTAAATAATGATATCGTTGATCATCTTTTGACAAATCTCAAAATTTTACAATGATGTGAGGGGGAATAACCTATGTGTAGCGATATCAGATAGCATAGGGAATTGTACAAGCTCTGAAAATACTGTCTGTTTTCCTTATACATCTTACTTGTAGCGTTTGATGACTATTCTTTAATTTGTATTGTCCTTGGTATCTACCTTGTATGTTTCCTTTTTCTTTTTCTTCCAGACTTATATGAATGAGATTCCTGCTTTATGGTTTCTTTGCCTTTTGAGCTTACGAGTTCTTTAATCAGGTCACTTCAAGGGAATAGTTTAATGGGGAAGATTACTGAAGTCATTGGTTTGATGCAAGCTCTTGCTGTCTTGTGAGCAGTTATTCTTTTCCTTTTGATTGTTTGAAGCCTTTGATAATAGTAAACCTGATAAAATTCATTTCTCTACAAGAATGTACATTGAAGATTTCTTCCATTTGTTTTGTTATTTTAGGGATTCAAACAAGAACGAACTGGTTAGACCAATTCCACTAATTCTTGGCAACCTAAATTATACTGAAAACTGTGAGTTTTTAATTCAAACAATATACATGTACACTTTTGTAGTCCTTGATTAATTTATTGTTTAATCACACAACTAAAGCTTAATCTTTCCATTCAATTCTCATTAATTTTGCCATTATAACTTTTAATTAAAGAAAAAAAAAAAGAGTTCTCTTTTAATACTAAAACCAAACTGAATATAAAGCAAGCTAAATCCTAATCTAAAACAGAAATTAAACCAAGTTAAACTCAAACTAACATTGAGCTAGCCTAAAGGGATTGCATTTGTCAAAGGTTTCGACATGGGAAGATTTTGGCTGGTAAAAACTATCCCTTCATATCCTTTTTAGTGACTGCCTTGTGCAAATATCATTGCTTCCAAGTGTATTTTTTTTCCTTATGATCATTAACAATTTGTGGTTCCAAGAATTGAAACCAACACTGATACCTAATTATTTCTGGTCTAACTTTTATTTTATTGAAAGAGTTTCTCATGAAATTGTTAATTCTCATACAATACGTTGGCAATCATATAAGAATTTTAGTTTTGGGATGCAGTTTTTGAGCGCAGTTTTTCTCTGTGTTTTTCTGTCATCTTTCTTAGGAGACCAAGTTTGTTGCGTAAATGTGTAGTGTTCTTTTTCTCAGTTTCTCCTTGTAAAACTTGCTGTATATGTATGTATTCTTTGAACATCTTCTAATAATTTATCTACTTTGCGTGGAAGTCAGAGACTTTATGATCTCTTTGTATATTTTATTTTCACATTCACTTCAATTTTATCGATATTATGTTTTTGAATTTACTATTTTTAGGGACAATTGAGAATCCAGGATATGGTTATGGGCAGATGTAAGTGCGCAATCTGATGTTTGTATGATATTGTTTACTATTTTTATGTGTATAGGATGGAGGCCTAATTATTGTATGTTTTTGATGTGCAGATGCACCATGGGGTTTATGGGGATCTGCTGCATTAACAGGATCACGTGGTCAATAAAATTTGGCAAATAGAGCTTCTTTAAGTCTTTGAACTTAATTTTTACATCTTTATCATATTGATCTCTCTTTGTGAACTTACCTTAAATTCATTAGTTTTATTGTTTAGGAGCATGAGATTGTTGGTTTTGGTATTTGAGTAACCGTTGATTTAATTTTTAAGGATAAATTACCCCTAGGGTACCCAACGTTTCAATAAACTACACGTAATGTACCCGACGTTTTGCATGTTGTGTTTTGGGTAGCTAATTCAAGATAAGCTTAACCAAATTGCAAGAAAATTCCAACTCTATCCTGAACCACTGGCGACCACCACCCGTCTCCCATGGCCTTTTTTTTCCTGTCAGATGCCTCCCTCCCCCTGCTTCTCCTCTGTCGGCTCTGCCTTAATATTCTTTGGCTATCGCCGTCAATCCTTGCATTCGTTGAGGCCCTTGAGCTGCCTTTTTCCTCCAATTGCTTCCCTCCTTGCTGGTGCCATGAAGCATTTATAGCCACCATCCATTTGCAAACCCTAGCTGTAGTGGCCCCTCATGCTGCTATCTTTACAGAAATCAGGACATGAAATGGAAGCATCAGCCAAAAAAAGGGTGCAGTGGAAGCAACATGGATCCTGATTTCTTCGTTGTCGGGCACTAACGGTGCCGCGGGAGACAATTGGAGATGCAGAGGAGGGAGATGCCAATGCCACCATAAGAGGAAGCAGCCACCTGTGGTGGCATCTTCTTTGGGAGTTGCTTAGTCGTAACTCCTGAGTCAGCTTGCTGAGGATGAAGGATGTGAGGGCCAACATGGGAGGGTGTGGTTTTTTGTTGAGAGAAGCAGAGATGAAATTGCTGACGGAGACAGTTACGACGGAGTAGATGGCAGGGGTATAAAAATATATGTATTGCAGGCTTGCAGCAGTGGTTGGAAACAAGTTTTAAGCGACGGATCTGATAGTGATCGATACATGCACCAAGCGAGTAACCTTGGATATGGCCTTTTACCATTGCACCTTCTAGTTGTATTAGGATACCCTTTAGGCACATTCACTCCAGCAGTTTACAGTAAATACATGGTCCTAGTCACCATCGATTTCATATTTGGGAATGCAGCGGCGGCCTTCCAAAATTTGATGATCCTTGTGGGCAGACTAATCGCGTCAAAATGTGGTCGGCCGCCATTGAAGGGAGATAACTCTCGTCAGAGCACTAGTCTCTTCCAACAAAATTGCATCGTCGTAGCCAATTGCCTATGGTTACTATAGCGGCGGCCGTCTAAAGGGAATGACAATGGAAAGGGGATGGAGCAAATAAAGAAATGAGAAGAAATGAATGGGTTACGGGTAGAATTAGAATTTTCTCACATTTTAGTTAAGATATCTTGGTTTAGGTACACCAAACTTAATATATGAAGTGTTGGGTACGTTAGGTTTAGTTTGTTGAGTTGTTGGGTACCTTGGTTGTAATTTACTCAATATTTGAAGATGATAGTTTCAATGAGGAATTTCATGCATATTTATTTTTTTCTATGTTGATTTGCAAGATGTGAGATTTCTAGAAAGAATTGTGTAGTATTGATGTGGTTTTGTTTGCGTTGTGGTTTTTGATGATCGGATTAGGAAGAGCCTAGTGAAAAGGGGATTGTCTTAGGGACATTATGCTCATCCTTGTTTTCAAAATTTTAAATTGATTTTGGAGTTTGAATTATGATTTTTTTATGTAGTGATTTTGAAGTTTGCATTGAGCCATTGAATCTGTTTATTTTTCAAGTTTGGTTTGGAATCTTGAATATGTAAAGGACTACCCTACAATATTGAACGTTTCTTGGACAAGGGTTTTAATGCTTTGGACTTTGAAAGAGTGGGTTTGATTGAAATTTTGATTGAATGTACATTTGCCTTGATAATTGCAAACTTGTTGTGGGATTTTAATTTTATATTTTGAGGACTTTTATTCCTACAGTTTGAATTTCTGCCCCTTTTGCAACGGATGGATTTGAGAACAAGAAAAATGGCTGTTGGCTTATGGTACAAAAAATGGGTGAGCATTTTTCTTGTGGGACTTTTTTTTTGTTTTTGTTTTTGCTGTCTCTACGCTCTCTTTTACTCTAATTTTTTATTTTTGTGGCTTCATGTTTTGTAGACTTATTACTTCTAATGTGGCATATGGAAAGAACTTGTGGTAGCTTCTTTCAGGTGGAGTGGGAGACTTTATGATCTCTTTGTATATTTATTTCCAGATTGACTTCAATTTTATCGCTAGTATGTTTTGAAATTCACTTTTTCAGAGACAATTGAGAATCTAGGATTTGGTTATGGGCAGATGTAAGCTGCACAATCTGATGCGTAGGATATTAGTTGTTATTTTACTTGTGTATAGGCTGGAGGTGGAAATTATTGTGTTTTGTGCAGGTACACATTGGGGTTTATGGAGATTTGCTGCATTAACATGATCATGATCATGATCATGTGGTTAGTAAAATTTGGCAAATGGTGCTTCTTCAAAGCTTTTTAGCCCTTTTCTTACTTCTTCCTTGATGCATTTCCCTATATATTTTTTTTCTTATTTTTCCATTTGGGTGGAATCTGAGCATGTATTAATGGGCGGGTGGTAATTTTATTTTTTGTTATTTAGCATATTGATCTCTCTTTGTGAACTTATCTTAAATTCATTAGTTGCCTTGTCCTTTAGGAACATTAGATTGTGGATTTTGGATTGAGTAACTATTGATTTAATTTTTGAGGATAAATTCCACCCAGGGTACCGAACGTTTCAATAAACGATACGTAAGTTACCCGACGTTTCGTATTTTGTGTTTTTGATAGCTAAATCGAGATAAGCTTAACCAAATTGCTAGAAAATTCCAATTCTATCCTGAACCCTTTCATCTCTCCCCTTGTTTCTTTCTTCTCATTCCTATTCCCATTCCCGTTCGTTACTATTTGTGCTAAGCAGAAACGGTCGTTGCGACTGTCTCTACCAATGGCCACCACCCGTTTCCCTCTACCTTCTTGCGTGTATGACTCTTTCCCCCTGCTTCCCCACACTCTTAATCTTTTGTCTGACTATTCTGTCGCCGAGACCGTTAAGTTGCGTTCTTCCTCCAAACGCTTCCCTCCTCCTTGATGGTGCCATAAAGTAAGTATAGTCATTATCCATTCGCAAACCCCCCGCAGTGGCCCCTCATGCTGTTATCTTTACAGAATTCAGGACATGAAATGCAAGCATGAGCCCCAAAAAAGGGTGTAGCAAGAGCAACAGGATCCTGCTTTCACCATCGTGGGGCACTAAGGGTGCAGCAGGAGAGAATATGAGATGCAGGGGAGGGAGACAGTTGTAGCGGCATCATCAAATTGGGGGATGCATTTGCGAAGCTCCAATCTGATCGAAATCTAGCCAGGCGGATAGAGCCCAGAAACCACCAGCAGTGGTCTAAGCCAATGCCACCGTAAAAAGGAGCCATTACCGAATGCGCTGGCATCTTCTTTGGGAGTTGCTTCGTTGTCATTTTTGAGTTGGCTTGCCGAGAATGAAGGGGGTGAGGGCCAATATGGGAGGGGAAGGATTTTTGTTGAGAGAAGCAGAGTTGAAATTGCTGATGGAGATAGTTACGGTGGAGTAGATCGCAGGGGTCTAAAAATACATATATATTGCAGCTGTGCTTGGAAACAAGTTCGTAACGAGGGACCTGATAGGGAGCAACAGTACATGCATCAGGCAAGTAACCTTGGATTCGGCTTTCTATCGTTGCACCTTCTAGTCGTTTCGGGATATCCTCTAAGCTAATAATTCCAGTAGTTGTACAGCGAATGCATGGTCCCAGTTACCATAGATTTCATATTTAGGAATGCAGCGGCCGCCTTTTAGAATTTCCTGATCCTCGTGGGCAGATTAATCATAGGAGAATGTGGTCAGTCACTGTTCAAGGGAGATGATTCTTATCAGAACATTAGTCTCTTCCAACAAAATTGCATCCTTGTGGTCAGTCGCATGTGATTACTGTAGCAGTGTTCATAAAAAAGGAATGGTATTGGAAAGGGGATGGTGCTAATAATGAAATGAGGAGAGATGAATGGATTACAAAATTTTCTCACATTCTAGTTAAGCTTATCTTGATTTAGGTACACCTAACTTAATATATGAAACGTTGGGTTCCTTGGGTTTAGTTTATTGAAATGTTGGGCACCTTTGGTGTAATTTACCCAATTTTTACAGATGATAGCTTCGATTAGGATTTTCATTCATATTTATTTTTTCTATGTTGATTTGTTGGATGTGATCGATTTCTAGAAAGAATTCTGTAGTATGGATGTGTTTTTGTTTTCGTTGTGGTTTTTGATGGTCGGATTCGGAAGAGCCTAATGTATAGGGGGGTCGTCTTCGAGATATCATGCTCATCCTTGTTTTCAAAATTTTAAATTGATTTTGGAGTTTGAATTATGATTTTTTTTATGTAATGATTTTGAAGTTTGGATTATGCCATTAATTTTTATTTTTTTTTAGGTTCAGTTTGGAATCTTGAATGGGTAAAGTTGGACTATCCTACAACATTGAACATTTCTTGGACAAGGGTTTTAATGCTTTGGACTCTGAAAGAAGGGGTTTAATTGAAATTTTGATTGAATGTACATTTGATAATTACAAACTTGTTCTGGGATTCTGATTCTATAATCTATACTTTGTGGACCTTTATTGGTGCAGTTTGAATTTCTGCTCCTTCAACAATGGATGGAGTTGAGAACAAGAAAATTGGCTGTAGGCATATGCTACAAAGAAGGGGTGACCATTTCTGCTGTTGGACTTTTTTTTTACTATCTCCACCCTCTCTTCTACTCTAATTTTTTGTATGTGGCTTCATGTTTTGCAGACTTATTGCTTATTGTGTGGCATGTGGCAAGAACTTGTGGTACAAAGATTGGGTGACGATTTCTCCTACCTTTTTTTTTTTTTTTGCAGTCTTCACCCTCTCTTTTACTCTACATTTTTATTTTTGTGGCTTCATGTTTTGCAGAATTATTGCTCATAATGTGGCATGTGGCAAGAACTTATAGTAGCTTATTTTTGGTGGAGTGGGAGCCTTTATGATCTCTTTGTATATTTTATTTCTAGATTGACTTCAATTTTATTGCTATTATGTTTTAAAATTTACATTTTTCAGGGACAGTTAAGATTCTAGGATATGGGTATGTGCGGGTTTGAGCTTCCCAATTTGATGAGTATGATATTGGTTGTTATTTTTACTTGTGTACAGCTGGAGGTCTGATTATTGTGTTTTGATGTGCAGATACACCATGGGGTTTATGGAGATCTGTTGCATTAACATTATCATAATCATGATCATGTGCTTAGAAAAATTTGGCAAATAGTGCTTGTTTTCTTACTTCTTCCTTAATCCTTAATGCATTTCCCTATTTCTTTTTCTTGTTTTTCCGTTTGGACGCAATCTGAGCTTATATCAATGGGCGGGCGGTAATTTTATTTTTTGTTCTTTATCATATTGATCTCTCTTTGCGAACTTACCTTAAATTCATTAGTTGCTTTGTCCTTTAGGAGCACGAGATTGTGAATTTTGGATTTTGAGTAACTGTTTATTTAATTTGTAAGGATAAGTTACACTGAGGGTACCCAACGTTTTAATAAACGATAAGTAAGGTACCGGACGTTCCATATATTGTGTTTTTGGTAGCTTAATCTAGATGAGTAGTTTAACCAGATTACAAGAAAATTCCAATTTTATCATGAATCCTTTCATTTCTCCCTTCATTTCTTCCCCCTCATTCCTATTCCCATTTCCATTCCTTACTGCTTGTGCTAAGCGGAAACATTCGTTGCGTCGTTAACCTCCGACGGCCACCACCCGTCTCCCTCACTCAACCTTCTTCCTCGAGATGCCCCCTTTCCCATGCTTCCCCTCTATCAGCACTCCCTTAACCTTCTGTCTGACTATCCCCGTTAAGCACCGCTGTCGCTGAGACCATTCAGTTGCCTTCTTCCTCTAAAAGCTTCCCTCCTCCTTGTTGGTTCCATAAAGCAATTATAGCCATCCTCTGTTCGCAAACCCACCGTAGCGGCCCCTCATGCTGTTATTTTTATAGAAATCAGGACATGAAATGCAAGCACGAGCCCAAAAAGGGTGTAGAGGAAACAACAGGGATCCTTCTTTCAATGTTGTCGGGCACTAAGGGTGCAGCGGGAGAGAATTGGAGATGCAGGGGAGGGTGACAGTTGTAGCGATTCCATCAAATCAGGGGATGCATCCACGACGTTCAATCTGACCAAATACTAGCCAGGCGGATAGAACCTAGAAACCACCGGCAATACAAGCCAATGCCACCATAAGTGGAAGAAGCCGCAACCGATAGCGGTGGCATCTTCTTTGGGAGTTGCTTCGTCATCACTTCTGAGTCGACTTGCTGAGGATGAAGGGTGTGGGCCAACATGGAAGGGGAAATATTTTTTGTTGAGAGAAGCAGCGACGAAATTGCTGACAGAGACTGTTACAGCAGAGAAGATGGAAGGGTTATATAAATTTATATATTACAGCTATTGTTGGAAACAAGTTCTTAACGAGGGACTGATAGTGATCAATACATGTACCAAGCAAGTAACCTTGGATTTGACTTTCTACCGTTGCACCTTCTAGTCGTATTGGGATACCCTCTAGACACATTCACTCTAGTAGTCATACAGTGAATGCACATCGTTTTGTATTTGGGAATGCAGTGGCCGTCTTTCAGAATTTCCTAATCCTTGTGGACAGACTAATTGTGGGAGAATGTGGTCGGTCACTGTTCAAGGGAGATGAGTCATTAGATGACTAGTCTCCTCCAACAAAATTTCATCTAGTGGCGGCAGTCTAAGGGGATTGGTAATTGAAAGGGAATGGAGCAAATAAAGAAATGAGGATAGACGAATGAGTTATGGGTTGAATTAGAATTTTCTCACATGTTAGTTAAGCTTATCTTGATTTAGGCACACCAAACATAATATATGAAACGTTGGGTACTTTAGGTGTAGTTTGTTGACATTGGGTTCCTTGGGTGTAACTCACCAACATTTTCAAGATGATAGCTTTGATTAGGATTTTCATGCATACTTATTCCTTCAATGTTGATTTGCATGATGTGATTGATTTCTAGAAAGAATTGTATAGTATGGATGTGTTTTTGTTTACATTGTGGTTTTTGATGGTCAAATTATGAACCTTGTGAAAAGGGGGTCGTCTTAGGGATATTATGCTCATCCTAGTTTTCAAAATTTTAAATTGATTTTGGAGATTGAATTATGATATTTTTTTATTTTTTATTTTTTGTGTAGTGATTTTTTAGATTAAATTAAGCCATTAAATCTGTTTCTTTTTGTGGTTCAGTTTGGAATCTTGAATATGTATGTAAAGTTGGACTATCATACAATATTGAACGTTTATTGGACAAGGGTTTTAATGCTTTAGGGGTTTCATTGAAAATTTGATTGAATGTACATTTGCATTGATAATTACAAATTTGTTGTGGGATTTTAATTTTATATTTTGTGGGCTTTTATTGGTGCATTTGAATTTCTGCTCCTTTAGTAATGGATGAAATTGAGAACAAGAAAATTAGCTGTTGGCTTATGCTACAAAGAATGGGTGACCATTTCTCCTGTTGGACATTTTTTTTTTTTTTTTTTTTTTGCTGTCTTCACCCTCTCTTCTACTCTACTTTTTTTTTTGTGGATTCATGTTTTGTAGACTTATTGCTTGTATTGTAGCATGTGGCAAGAACTTGTGGTAGCTTCTTTCAGGTGGAGTGGGAGGAGACTTTATGATCTCTTTGTATATTTTATTTCCAGATTGAGTTCAATTATATCACTATTATGTTTCTACATTTACTTTTTCAGAGACAATTGAGAATCCAGAATATGGTCATGGGCGAATGTAAGCTGCGCAATCTGATGCTTGTGATATTGGTTGTAATTTTTATTTGTGTACAGGCTGGAGGTCTGAATATTGTGTTTTGATGTGCAGATACACCATGGGGTTTATGGAGATCTGCTGCATTAACATGATCATGTGGTTAGTAAAATTTGGCAAATAAAGCTTCTTCAAAGCTTTTAGCTTATCTCTTATTTCTTCCTTGATGCGTTTCTTAATTTTTTTTTCTTGTTTTTCAGTATTGGTGGAATCTTACGTTATATTACTAGGCAGGCGGTATTTTTTTTTTTTTTTTTTTTGTTCTTTATCATATTGATTTCTCTCTTTGTGAATTTACTTTAAATTCATTAGTTGGCTTATCGTTTAGGAGCATGAGATTGTTGATTTTGGATTTTTAGTAACTGTTGATTTAATTTGTAAGGATAAGTTACACCCAAGGTACCCATTGTTTTAATAAACGATACGTAAGGTATTCGACGTTTCATATATTGTTTTCTATGTAGCTAAATCATGATGAGCTAAACAAGATCGCAAAAAAATTCCAATTCTATCTTGAAGCCTTTCATCTCTCCCATTGTTTTTTTTATCCTCATTCCCATTCCCATTCCTTATTGCTTGTGCTAAGAGGAAATGGTCGTTGCAACTGTAACCATCGACAGCCAACACCTGTCTCCCTCGGCCTTTTTCTTCCTTCAGATGCCTCCCTCCTCCAACCTTCCCTCTTTCGGCTCTGCCTTAATCCTCTGACTGACTATCCCCTTCAATCATCGCAATTATGAGACCCTTCAACTACCTTCTTCCTCCAAATGCTTCCCTCTTCCTTGCTGGTGTCATGAAGCAATTATAGCCATCATCCATTTGTAAACCCACTGTAGTGGCCCCTCATGATGCTTTCTTTACAGAAATCCGGACATGAAATGCAAGCAATAGCCAAAAAAAGGTCATAACGGGAGCAACAGGGATCCTGCTTTCATTGTTGATGGGCACTATGGGTGTAGCGGGAAAGAATCGGAGGTGCAGGTGAGGGAGACAGTTGTAGTGGCACCACCAAATCAGAGGGTGCATCTGTGAAGCTCTAATCTGACCGAATTCTTGCCTAGCGGACAGAGCCTAGAAACCACCAGCAGTGTCCTAAGCCAACGCCACCATAAGAAGAAGCAGCTGTCATTGATAGCGGTGGCATCTTCTTTGGGAGTTGCTTCGTCATCATTCCTAAGTCGGTTTGCCGTGGATGGAGAATGTGAGGGCCTACATGGAAGGCGAAGGATTTTTGTTGAGAGAAGCAAAGACGAAATTGCTTACGAAAAGGGTTACGGCAGAGAAGATGGCAGGGGTATATATATAAAACAGGATGAGGGGCTGCTACGGCGGGTTTGGAAACAAGTTCTTAGCGAGGGATCTGATAGTGATCAATACATACACCAGGCAAGTAAACTTGGATTCGACTTTCTACCGTTCCACCTTCCAGTCGTATCAGGATACCCTCTAGGCACATTTACTCCAGCAATTGTACAGCGAATGCAGTTACCATCGTTTCATATTTGGGAATGCGGGGTCGATCTTTCAGAATTTCCTGATCTTTATTGGCAACTAATCGTGGGAGAATGTGGTCTGTCACTGTTCAAGGGAGATGACTCTCTTCAGAACACTAGTCTCTTCCAGCAAAATTGTATCGTCATGGCCAGTTGCCTGTGGTTACTATAGTGGTGGTCATCAGAAGGGAATGGTAATGGAAAGGGGATAAAGTGAATAAAGAAATTAGGAGAGATGAATGGGTTACAGGTAGAATTTGAGTTTTTTGACATTCTAGTTAGGCTTATCTTGATTTAGGTACGCCAAATGAAACGTTGAGTACATTGGGTGTAATTTACCCATATTTTAAAAATGATCGCTTCAATTAGGAGTTTCATGCATACTTATTCCTTCTACGTTGATTTGCAGGATGTGATCATTTTCTTTAAAAAATTGTGTAGTATAGCTGTGTTTTTGTTTGCGTTGTGGTTTTTAATGGTTGGATTAGGAAGAGCCCAATGAGAAGGGAGTTGTATTAGGGATATTATGCTCTGCCTTGTTTTCAAAATTTTAAATTGATTTTGGGGTTTGAATTATGATTTTTTTTATATAGTGATTTCGAAGTTTGCATTAAGCCATTGAATCCGTTGATTTTTCAGGTTCGGTTTGGAATCTTGAATATGTAAAGTTGGACTATCCTACAATATTGAACGTTTCTTGGACTAAGTTTCTAATGCATTGGATTGACAAATGTGGTTTCATTGAAATTTTGAATTAGTGTACATTTGCCTTGATAATTACAAACTTATGGTAGGATTTTAATTTTATATTTTGTGGACTTTTATTGGTGCAGTTTGAATTTCTGCACCTTTTGCAACAGATGTAATTGAGAACAAGAAAATTGGCTGTTACCTTATGCTACATAGAATGGGTGAGCATTTCTTGATGCAACAGCGAGCCCACAAGTTGAGATGGGCTTGGATAGGAATCTTTCTAGAATTTAATTGGGGTATTTGTAATCTTTTATTTTTGGGAATTTGGATGACACATTTAAGTATGATTTTAGTTTAGTATTTAAATAAGTTGCCTTTTTTAATTTAGTGTCTTAATAGGCAACCTAGAGGTTTGGTAATTTATAGTGTTTAAGATTAAAATTTTATTTATTTACTAGTTTTATTTCATTTTAATTTAGGAAAGTATTTCCTTTATATAGAACATGTAATAGGACTTTTAATTTCGGATTTGAAGAAAGAAAAGAACGAACTAATATTCAGTTTTGGTTGCCTACAGGCATAAGTGAATTATTCTTTCTCTCTTTTGTCTTTGTGATCAGAATCGACCATCCTCTTTGGTCTGTTCTCCCTCCTCCTTCCTCCCTTCCTACTTCGTTCTTTCCAATCCTCCCCTGTTCTGGGCAGTTATCCCAACCCTACCGAAAGTCTTCGATCTCCCTCATCCCTTCCCCTTTTCCCTTGCAACTTTGGGTGGGTGTTACCCCTCAATAGACGATCTAAACCCTTAAAGCCCTTACCAGAAAACTCTTCTACATTGAGTTAGACCCTACAACTTGGCTGCTATAGTAACATCGGCCCAAATCTGTTTCAGGTAGTTTTTATTGCTTGAATGCTTACTGTTTGGAGTGTTTGTCGTGTGGATTTAGAAACCTACTGGTTAGCATCCTTCCTCTCAAATTTGGGGTTGAACTGATTCGATTTGAGTGAGATATCACTCGAAACCAATCTGATTTACCGCCTCCTGTTTGCTGAAGGTTGAAGACAACCCTTTTCTCCTTATACACTTTTTGGGGTTGAACTCGCCGTGCTAGAGAGTTCTTTTTGTTTGTTGTTGAGCTTGTTTTGAAGGTACAAGAGAGATCGTTTGACTTTGTTGTTGTTCGACTCGTCTTGTAGATGCAAGATAGTTCGTTTTCTTTGATATTGAGCCCATCTTTCAGGTGGGGGAGTGTTTGTTTTACTAAGTTTGGCTCAACTTGAATGGTAGAAAACCTAATGAGGTTGCTATTTTATGTTGAGTTCGGCTCGTCTTGAAAGTTACAAAACCTAAAGAGGTCGCTATTCAAGAGTTTTTTTTTTTGCTGGCCTCGTTTTGAAGGTTCAAGAGTGTTCGTTTTATTTGTCTTGAGATTTGTCTTGGAAGTTTAAGGGAGTCCATTGGTTTGTTGTTGAGTTTATCTTGATGGTGCAAGAGAGTTTGTTTTGTTTATTGTTGAACTCCTTTTGAAAATCAAGAGTTCATTTGTTTGTTATTGAATTCATGTTGCAGATGCAACTGAATTTGTTTTGTTTGTTGCTGAACTCGTCGTGAAAGTTTAGGAAAATTCGTCTCTTTGTTGTTGGAACTCTTCTTGCAGATGCAAGAGAGTTCGTTTTGCTATTTGTTGAACTCATTCTGAAGTTCAAGAGAGTTCGTTTGTTTGTTGTTGAACTCATCTTGAAAATTTATGAGGGTTCGTTTGTTCGTTGTTAAACTCATCTTGTAGATGCAAGATAGTTCGTTTTATTTGTTGTTTAACTCATTGCGAAGGTTCAGGAGAGTTCGTTTGTTCGTTATTCCACTCGTCTTACAAATGCAAGAAACTTCGTTTTCTTTGTCATTGAGCTCGTCTTGAAAGTTCTAGAGAGTTCGTTTGTTTGTTGTCAGGCTAGTCTTTTTAATGCATGAGATTCGGTTTCTTCGTCATTGAACTCGTCTTATTGGTGCTAGAGAGTTCTTTTTGTTTGATGTTGAGCTCGCCTTGAAGCTTCAAGACAGTTTGTTTTATTTGTCTTGAGAATCACCTTGAAAGTTTAAGGGAGTTCGTTGGTTTGTTGTTGAGTTTGTCTTACTAGTGCAAGAGAGTTTGTTTTGTTCGTTGTTGAACTCGTCCTGAAAGTTAAAGAAAATTCGTTTCTTTGTTGTTGGAACTCTTCTTGCGGATGCAAGAGAGTTCGTTCTGCTATTTATTGAACTCATCCTGAAGGTTCAAGAGAGTTCATTTTGTTTGTTGTTGAACTCGTCTTGAAAATTTATGAGAGTTCGTTTGTTCGTTGTTGAACTCATTTTCCAGATGCAAGAGATTTTATTCTATTTGTTGTTTAACTCATCATGAAGGTACAAGAGAGTTTGTTTGTTCGTTGTTGGACTCGTCTTACAGATGCAAGAAAGTTTGTTTTCTTTGTCGTTGAGCTCGTCTTGAAAGTTTAAGAGTTTTCGTTTGCTTGTTGTCGGGCTAGTTTTTTTTATGCCAGAGATTTCGTTTCTTCGTCATTGAACACGTCTTACCGGTTCTAGAGAGTTCTTTAAGAGAGTTCGTTTCTTTGATGTTGAGCTCGTCTTTTTCTTTGATGCTGAGCTCATCTTTAAACACACAGGGGTGTGTTTGTTTTACTGAGTTTGGCTCGTCTTGAATGTTAGAAAATCTAATGAGGTTGCTATTCTAGAAAGTTTGTTTTGTTGAGTTCGGCTCGTCTTGAAAGTTACAAAAATCTAAAGAGGTTGCTATTTAAGAGAGTTAGTTTTGTTGAGTTTGGCTCGTCTTGAAAGTTACAAAACCTAATGAGGTTGCTGCTCAAGAGAGTTTTTTTTTTCTTTTCTTGTTGGCCTCGTCTTGAAGGTTCAAAACAGTTCTTTTTATTTGCCTTGAGAATCGTCTTGAAAGTTTAAGGGAGTTCGTTGGTTTGTAATTGAGTTTGCCTTGCTGGTGCAAGAGTGTTTGTTCGTTGTCAAACTCCTTTTGAAAATTCAAGAGAGTTCATTTGTTTGTTATTGAACTCATGTTGCTGATGCAAGATAATTTGTTTTGTTTTTTGTTGATCTCGTTCTGAAAGTTTAGGATAATTTTTTTCTTTGTTTTTGGAACTCTTCTTGCAAATGCAAGAGAGTTCATTTTTTTATTTTTTGAACTCATCCTGAAGGTTCAAGAGAGTTTGTTTTGTGTGTTGTTTAACTCATCGTAAAGATTCAGGAGAGTTCGTTTGTTCGTTGTTGCATTCGTCTTACGGATGTAAGAAAGTTCGTTTTCTTTGTCGTTGAGCATGTCATGAAAGTTCAAGAGAGTTCGTTTGTTCGTTGTCGGGCTAGTCTTTTTTATGCAGATTTTGTTTCTTCATCGTTGAACTTGTCCTACCGGTGCTAGAGAGTTCTTTTTGTTTGTTGTTGAGCTCTTCTTAAAGGTTGAAGAGAGTTCGATTGATTTTGTTGTTCTTCGAACTCATCTTGCAGATGCAAAAGAGTTCGTTTCTTTAATGTTGAGCTCGTCTTTCAGGTGGGGAAGTGTTTGTTTTGCTGAGTTTGGCTCGTCTTAAATGTTGGAAAACCTAATGAGGTTGCTATTCTAGAAAGTTATTTTGTTGTGTTCGGCTCGACTTTGAAAGTTACAAAAATCTACAGAGGTTGCTATTTAAGAGAGTTTGTTTTGTTTGAGTTTGGCTCGTCTTGAAAGTTACAAAACCTAACGAGGTTGCTATTCAAGGGACTTTTTTTTTTGACGACCTTGTCTTGAAGGTTCAAGAGAGTTCGTTTTATTTGTCTTGAGAATCGTCTAAAAAAGTTTCATGGAGTTCATTGGTTTGTTGTTGAGTTTGTCTTGCTAGTGCAAGAGAGTTTGTTTATTTGTTGTTGAACTCTTTCTTAAAATTTAAGAGAGTTCATTGGTTTGTTATTGAACTCATGTTACAAATGCAAGAGAATTGTTTTGTTTGTTGTTGAACTTGTCCTGAATGTTTAGGAAAATTCATTTCTTTGTTGTTGGAATTCTTCTTGTAGATGCAAGAGAGTTCGTTTTGCTATTTGTTGTACTCATCTTGAAGGTTCAAGAGAGTTTGTTTTGTTTGTTGTTGTCGTCTTGAAAATTTATGAGAGTTCGTTTGTTCGTTGTTGAACTCATCTTGCAGATGCAAGAGAGTTCATTTTGTTTGTTGTTTAACTCATCGTGAAGCTTCAGGAGAGTTCGTTTGTTCGTTGTTGAACTCATCTTGCAGATGCAAGAGAGTTCATTTTGTTTGTTGTTTAACTCATCGGGAAGCTTCAGGAGAGTTCGTTTGTTCGTTGTTGCACTCGTCTTACAGATGCAAGAAAGTTTGTTTTCTTTTTCGTTGAGCTAATCTTGAAAGATCATGAGAGTTCGTTTATTTGTTGTTTGGCTAGTTTTTTCGATGCAAGAGATTTTGTTTCTTCGTCGTTGAACTCGTCTTGCTGTTGCATCTGAAACGTTGTGTGATCAGTATATTCCTTTAAAACTTGAAGGAAAATTTTATAGGACGGTCATTCGACTGGCTGTGATGTATGGTACAAAATGTTGGGCAGTTAAGAATTATCATATAGGTAAACTTACTATAACTAAGATGAAGATGTTGATATGGATGTGTGGCAAAACAAAGAAGTATAAAGTAATGAATGATCGTATTAGAGCTGACTTGGGAGTAGAGTCTATACAAGATGAGCATCGAGAAAATTGTCTAAGACGGTATGACCATGTTTAACAGAAGGCCTTTAAATATTTTAGTATAGAGGAATGATTTCAGATCGAATGATCTAAAAGATCTAGGGGCAAACCTACTATAGATGATTAAAACATGATAGATGAAATGGAGAGTTGCATCTGAAACGTTGTGTGATCAGTATATTCCTTTAAAACTTGAAGGAAAATTTTGTAGGACGGTCATTCGACCGGCTGTGATGTATGGTACAAAATGTTGGGCAGTTAAGAAGTATCATATTGGTAAACTTATTGTAACTAAGATGAGGATGTTGAGATGGATGAGTGGCAAAACAAAGAAGTATAAAGTAATGAATGGTCATATTAAAGCTGACTTGGGAGTAGAGTCAATACAAGATAAGCATCGAGAAAATCATCTAAGATGGTATGACTATGTTTAACAGAAGGCCTTTAAATATTTTAGTATAGAGGAATGATTTCAGATCGAATGATCTAAAAAATCTAGGGGCAAACCTAATATAGATGAGGAAAGGCATACATAGCTCAGGCGTTAATTCAAGTATGACATCGAAGAAAAATTGGAGGGCAAGAATGAATGTAGCTGACAGTTTCTGCAACCACATATGAGTTATAGAGGAATCCCATTATTCTTGAATAGCTAAACATGAAGAGCTTCCTGTTCCTATTTTTTCCACTCTCAAGCCGGTCTATGGAAGGGGTTCTCAGCTTAAAGAAGCTCAGCTTCAATTCAAGAAGATAAAATCCAAGTTTCTCGAGGTTTTTGGTTACCAGCCTGACGTTTATGCTTGATCTCCAGGTATTTTACTCTAGCTCGTAAGTTGTGTTTTGGAGCATTAGTAGATTAGAAGATTTGGTAGGGTTATCAATTTCTTGTTCATCTTCCATGCAGGTAGAATGAACTTGATCGGAGAGCACACTGATTACGAAGGGTACTCCACGTTGCCGATGGCCATACATCAAGATACTATCGTAGCAATCCACAAACACTACGCTAGAGGGTCTCCAAAGCTTATTTGAATAATTTGAATGAGAAGTTATTATGTGTACTTATCCGCCAACCCGGATCAGGTATATTTGCTAATCTTCCCAAATTTATTTTCTGTATATTTATGTGCCTATGTATTTTGCTTACCAATGGAAGTTGAGATTCCATCAATTGCATATTTGAACAAATTGCTTTCCTCTAATTTTGGGTCATCACCTCTGAGGCCATGTTAGTCAAGAAACTACACGTTAGTTGGACTTATGTTGTTTATAGGCGAACTAACTGTTGACAACCATTTGGATGCCATGCTACCATGCAACCCGATGATAAGCACATCAGCAAGGTGAAATCTTTAATGTTAGTAGGCAGTGCTGATTCTAAGTTTTGTTGGACTGAGCAGGTCAACGTTAAAGAGTTTTAGAGGCTCAAAGACTTAAAACAGATTGCATTTAAATGGCTTTATGCCGCGGACGGGGTGCATCGGGCGGATTGGTACTTCACATTTCAGTTTCCATGTCCTTTGCGAAAATTGAATCCCCGAGTAGCTAAGAGAGCATGGATTCTCTGGCTGGATGAGATGGATTCAACTATTTGTCTGGCCAGCATGCCTCAGATACCAAACAAGCTGAGATTAATTGCTGGAAGGAAGAGGTAAAGATATTGAAGATGGATGTTGAGTTTTCTTAGAAAAATATTAGTCCTGTCTTGTGAATATAATTGAGCATCTCAGGATGAAGGGTGGCTTAATAAAGAGGCAATTTTAAATGTTTATGTCACAGTTTGAGACCCAAACATGGAAGACTAGTCTGTTGTAGTAGTTGAGCTATAAAATGAAGGCTAGTGTGCTCTCTGTCAGGGTTATTCTGTTGCTGCTGGAGGCACCATTGATAACAAGGTGAAGGGATTGGACTCCTTCTCTACATGGCATTATTTTCTCTTTATGATGATCTTACCACCTTTTGGATAATGGACCCTGTGGGTGTGTACTAGTGGTTTGTGGGTAAAATATGGGGGCTTAGAAGACATCCCAGGTGCTGAATGTATCCCCTTTCAGACTGGATTTCATACCTAGGATCTTCAGCCTTTGGATAATATTTTTTTTATGTGGATGACATCAACAACAATGTCAATCATAACCCTCATTATGGCCTAAGGGGGGGGGGGGAATCTCCATTATTAACAGTGGAAACCCTCATAACTCACTAGATCAGATAGCCATTACTCGTTAGCTACTTCATTCTGACCATTGTCCATCTTAAAGAGCCATTGTTCTCCTGCTCTGGCATCTCACACATTTATTTCCCTTCCATTGGATTGTCTCTGACCCTCATAAATCAGACAGCCACCACTCTTGATAAGTTAAACATATCCAGATTTCTATCTTTATTGACCCATAATTATCCTGCTTCTGCTCCTCACACTTTTGTCTCTCCTTTTGGTTTGTCTCTTTATTCAACAATGTTTAAACAAATGATCATTCTCTGACAAGGAGGTTTTCCTATCCTCGCTATTCTCAAGAATTCGGAGTGTCTGGTAATGAGGTTCTATATGTATATGCACCACAGAACACTGAACCCAGCCAACGGTGTTCCAAAATCCATACTGATCTCAGCTTATAATGGAATTTTAGTTTTGCTTGTTTGTGTCACCCGTTGCTATTTAAGTTCTTTAATGATCCAAATATATATGTGCTACCAGTCCTGAACTTCTGCTGCATATAAAAGTATTCATTGCAGTGTTTTCATCAAAACGAACAGAATGGACGCTTAAAATTGTATTTTTACAGGTTCAAACCTCAAGTATGGACATTGCCTAGTCAATGCTTTGACTATGCCGGAGAAGTTGACATTTATAAAATTTTTGGGGACACTTTTAATTGTTCATATTCATACATTGCTGTTGTACTATGACTAATGTTGACTGTCCAAAATTTCTAGTTTTGGAGTCCTTATTTTAAAGTTCTCCCTTACTTTGTGCCAGAACTCTAACTGGAAAACATTCCGTAATTTAGTTTGAGGTTTTTGCACTTATTCTATTCTTCCTTTTTTTTTTTTTTTTTTTTTTTTTTCTGTACATCTTCCCAAAACTGCTACTTCTTCAACTTTTGAAAACAATGATGCATCCAGATGTTGAAACTCGTATTGGAGCTCGCCAGATATTTGCCATGATCCTTGTTCCATCATCTAACAATCCAAGACATGACTTAACGTATTCACAATCCAAGACATGACTTAGCGTATTCACAATCTGGAAGTCCAAAACTGCATTGGCATTTGCTTCTGCTGCTGCTCTACTTTAAAAACTTCGCAGGGAGAAGGACAGTACAATAGTAGAAAAGCATGGAAATGATACTCAAGATGATTTGAAGGACAGAGAATCTGGTTATGAAGAATGGAAACAGGGCTGGGCCCTTAAAAACTTGCCTAACTTTTACAAAATTAGTTGTTCTATAATTGACAGAACAGCTGGGCCTGCCTGTTTAACAGAAGCAGTTAAGTGCATTAGTTGCTAGGGATTCATGAATTTTCTAATTATAATCTTAAGGAGTTCATGATGATATTTGGATGTAGCACACCTATTGTTTTGCATATCAAGCAATAACCATTATATCTTTCCACTTGTCTAATATGCAGGAACCAAAAAATTACTAAACTAAGTGAGGACCAAACGGTGCAGTTGCTTTCTGCTTTCTGGATACAAGCCAATCTTCTTGATAATTTGCCTTCAAATTTTGAAGCCATATCTTATTGCCTAACGCTTTAAGGTGATAAACTCACAAATTTTGAAGTGTGATATTTGTGCTGGAATTTGTCTTGATGTATTTAATAGGCTTGAATTCAATTTTTCTGTAGACATTCCTGTAACGAAAACCATTGCACAGCATTCTCATGTTTTCCAAGTATCTGCACATGAACCCTTTCCCTCTGTAACCTTGTTTTCTTACTTAACCTTCTCAAAGTTGTGATATTGCAGAACACCAATCACAGCGTTGTTCTCCAACTCTTTCAGCTTCCAATTTCTCTCAGAAAT
>JAMYWD010000806.1:0-38656 GCA_028583415.1 Protea cynaroides | reverse complement strand
CTACGCATGACAATAACTCCTTAGTGTGAATTCAAAACAAAACCCCATCATTCTGAAAAATTACAAGGGATATTACCTAGGATTCGAAACTGAAATGTGCCTAGGGCAGAGAAATGATAAATCTGTATGAAAGTTACCTTGATGATGTATGATGAGGTACAAGCCTTCAATCACCTAAGGAACCTCAAAGAGAAGTTATACCACAAGTGTGTGTGTTTCTCTAGTCGCACACCATGCTTAACGAAGGGAAATGAGAAAATCATGTCGCACCCCTATTAAACCCGAGGACATCAACGTGCGGTCTGATACCTACCACATGCCCCTGCCGCACCTATTGTGCAGCCGTACATCTTATCTTTTGCTGTTGTCACTCTGTTTGGATGTTTTGTTCACATGTTCATCTGCAATGTCCCTATTCCTTCATTATTGCAGACCTTGAGCATGCTTATTACATTGCGTGATGATTTCCTAGAAGCATTCCCATTCGTGAGGTTACTAACGGTTTAAATTTTCCTAGGTCCAAATGCAAACCTTCATTTATGGCTTCAAACACCCCTCAGAATGATGCTTCTAGCTCAGCCAAAAGCCTTATGCTGAAGGCTATGTATAGGTTCTTAAAAGAAAAGCCTAAAAGTTTACTAGGGGAAGTGACTCTGAGGAACAGTCGCCGAACTGGGTCTCGACCATGGAGGAAGTCATGAGAAACCTCCAACTACCTGATGCACTCAAATTCATGTGTGCCACATACCAATTAGAGGGCAAACCTTACGCCTGGTGCCTAGGCTTGGTACCAGTACTCAAGGAATGCCATGGTGTCATCACATGGGATATTTTTTGAAAAGCTTTTCTTGCCAATTATGCTCCCCCAGTACGTGAGTCGGTGGCAGCCCCTCTCATGGGTCTAGGAAGAAGGGAACCTGAAAGGATTCACAAAAGAGTTCAACTACTAGGATGATCCCAAGTCCTTGTACACTAGGATATTCCCCCATATTTCCCTAGATGCACCGCTTACCGTAGGATAGGCCATACTGTGAGGACAAATATGGAAATCTTGGAAGTCACCACCTAGATTAAGGTCTAGGACCTTGGAAAATGTAAAATCTCACCCTAAGGTAAGATTTCGATTGACTCATGACCCTTAGATTAGATTTTTGATCCATCAGAGATTGGGTAAGCGTCAGGTTACGGTTATGGGAAGGGGTTAGGCACCCAAACCGCCCGATCAAAATTGGTCTTCTATACCTTTCCTATGCTAGACTCTATTTATTAAACCAAACCAAACCAAGTGGTTTGATATTATTGAACCGAATCTGTATCAATCAGATTGCCTACGTATCACAGAATTATTCCAAAAATCAAGTTTACCATCGTAGTTCAAGTGTGATTAAAGTTTATGGTTATGATTTATGCTTGTGCATGATTAAGTTCATTGTTCAAGTTGAAATTTATGTTTGAAAGGCTGAGAAATCTCTATGGGTTAGGATCTAGATAGTCCATACGAACTAATAGATAGTCCTAGTGGATCTAAGAATGGATAACCCTTTCTGGGTCTGAATGTGGATAACCCTATTTAGGTCAAAATGTAGATAACCCTTTTTGGGTCTAAATGTGGATAACCTTATTTGGGTCAAAATGTGGATGGATAATCCTATTTGGGTCAAAATATGGGTAAATATCCTAGTGGATCTATGGTAATCCGAGTGGACTAAGGTTTGGATCCGAATTTGGGTTTCTCCCAAATTGCCAACGTATCCTCAGGTTTGCCCTAGGAATCAGAATTCACATAGTTTGAAATGATGGAATAACCTGTTCTAGGTTAGAGGATGAGAACCTGTTCTAGGTTTAGGGTTTAGAACCTATTCTAGGTTTAGGGTTTAGAACCTATTCTAGGTTTAGGGTTTACTGAGAGGTGGAAATCGTCTTGAATTACCCTTTTCATCCTAAGTTTTAATTTTGAAAGGTTTGGCAAAACATTCTCTTTCTTTATTAAGATTTTTATTATTTCCATTATGCCCTTCCCAAGAATGTGGGTGCCTAAATGCACGTCCCCACGCCTAATATGTTTGCTAGGTGTACAGATATGGCAGTTCGACTAGGGTGTTGCATAAATTAAATTATTACCAAAAATCAAATATTCTAAGCGTGGCATGTATGATATTTATGGTAACTATCACAAAATATAGTAAGATTATGAAAATCTCCCTAATATGGCATGCATTGCAAATAAGGCAAGAACCTAATATGGCAAGATCTAATATGCTAATCTAAGCATGGCAAGACCTAATATTGCAAGATCTAATATGCATCTATATATCAATATGGTAAGTACAAATCATAGAATGCATATATGACATGAATTTTTTTTAAAAAAGATAAGATCTTATATGCTATTTTATAAGCATAGTAAGACTTAAAAATGGAAAGAAATTAAGATTTTGTTAAATATGGTAAAAAATCTGTTTATTATACCAAATATAGCAACACATGCAATATGGAAAATATGGTATGTACAATCCAAATAAAGCATATGAATTCTCCAAAGATAGCCATTTATCCAAATATGACAAAATTTACTCAAACAACCAATTTGCATGTTACAATGAATGAGACATCAATGAAACCTTTTTTTGAAAAGTGTAAAATTATTAAAAAAACATATGTTCAATGTTCTTTGAAAAATTTTAATTTTTACATTTGGAATGATTAATGACTCAAAACTGTCAAAATTGTGACACAAGATTTCAAATATTGGACAAAACTATGAACTGCATTCAGATTCTGTCACCTTACACAAGAATGTCCATAAGTAGGTCATATGCAACTCATATCAAGCTCAACTTTTTTTCATAGAAAGACGACTTAATATATTATATTTGATATGCAGGAGTTGAATCCCAATAGAGAGCAAAAATAGGTCAAAGATATGCCCTAAGACCAGACATATGCACTGGTCAATTCTATTCTAGATTTTTGACCAGTTGCACCATAAATTCCAAATAAAATCCCATACTTAATGAAAAATAAATGCAGACATATGTCTATGTAGATTACTGTCTGATCTAAAATCTCATTTAGAAAAATAAGTTAAAACAATATATTTTGTTTGTGAAAATGATTCTTTTTAATCATGCAAATCAGTACATCCTGACAGATTCAAAATCACAGCACTATACACTTAAAAATTGATATCATTTCAATAAACAATTAAAAAAATACAAAACCAGTGCCATTTTTGAGAAGACTTTTATATCTAAAAAGTTCATATGAAGCTGATTTCTTGATTATGGCCATAAGGCCCTTGTCTAGAGACTTTCTAATAATGGATTGCATTATATCCGAATAAAACAGCAATGTCAAAGACAAATTTTTTGATATATTTTCCTAATTCCAAATGGAACGAAATTTTTAGGGTAGTCTTCTAACATATCAGAGAGACTCCCATAAATATTTTGGGCTTCAAAATCTAAGAAAAACTAAATGTGATGCACGTCCTAAGTTTGAATCCTAAATCTGGAAATTTCATATTAGAAAACCACTTTATGAAATTAGCAAAAAAATCAAACATCATCATATAGCATTCAATTCTTCATCATTGAATAGCTTAGACAAATTATCATTCATGAAAAGTACTAGACATAGGCATCCTAACATTAATAAACATGTAATAAAGCATTCCTGGTCGAGATTTCATGGAAAATAGCCTTTTTCAAGCAAAATTGACATTGGAGCATTCTAACGACCTCTAAATTTGTTTAGGGTACTAACCTTATGCTCGAATCGAGTGAAACCATTGATGTAGGATGATTGGAGGTTGTATCAAACTCTTTGAATGCGAATCCTCCTACTCCTTTTCTCTGCTTCTCTCTCTTCTCTTTCTCTCTTTTCTTCTTCTCTTTTCTTTCTTTTCTCTTCTTCTTCTCTCTTTCTTTCTCCCTCTCTCACTCACGTCCTCCTCTCCTTGTGGTCTGCAAAAGAAGCCCCCTCTTTCTTCTCTTGGCCTATTTATGCTTTTCCTCTCCTCTTCTAGAAGATCCTTCTTTCCTTTTCTTCTTTTTCAAGAAAATCTCTTTTTTTTTTCCTTTTTTCTTCTTTCTTCTTTCCTTTCTTCTCTTCCTTCCCTTTTCTCTTCTCCCTCTCTCTTCTACATGTTTTTTCTCTTTTGTTCTTCTAGAAAATCCTCTCCTCTTCTTTCCTTCTTCTCTCTTCCTTCGTTTTCTTCTTTTTCTTCAAGAAAATCCTTTCTTTCCATTTTTTTCTTTCATTTCTTCTCCCTTTCCCACGTTTTTTCTCCTTCCTTTCTTTCCTTTTTCTCCTTCTTCTTCTAGAAAATCCCTTCTCTCTTTCCTTTCTCTCTTTCCTTCTTTTAAAAAATTCCTTCTCTCTTTCCTTTCTTTCTTCTTTTCTTTTCTTCTTTTCCAATCGGATCTTACTTGTTTTTTATATATAAAACATATATATAAATATATAATATATTAATATATTATTATATTAATATATTAATATATATTATAATATACATAGAAGACATATGTATATATTATATGATATATTATAATATATTATACAATATATAAACATATAAATAATATATAAAAGAAATACATGCATATGGACTAACATGACTTGGTCTGGATTGGTCTGAGCTGGGCCGGACTAAGTTAGACTAAGCTGGATTAAACTGGTTTGGACTAAGATTGACATTTCATAGTCCATTTCTATCACCCTTCCATATTAAATTTTCCAATAGCATCTATTTCAAATTTTCTGCGTTCACTTTGTAGAACATTAAAAATGAGGAATATTGGAAATTGAATCACCTCATTTGAAAATAAAATGGCCAACTTATGAATTTTTTAAGTTTAAGCAGGCCAATTATCGATAATTTGGCTAACCACTCTGCATGGGATCCTTCGGAGACTTCTACCAAAAATCCTTTACGTCCACTTTGTAAAGTACTAAAAATGGACATAATGAAACTGAAATTACTTGATTTGGATATGGGGTGACCAAAATATGAAGTTTCGAAGATTAAATGACCATTTTCATGTGTAATTTTGCATGGGACCCTTCGAAGACTTCTATCCGAGATTTTTTACATCCACTTTGTAGAACATCACAAATGAAGAATAATGGCCTTGGAATCATCTGAATCCGACGTAGAATGACAAAGTTATGAAGCTTTGAAGTTTTAACGATAATTTTGCATGAAAGCTTGCATGGGGTCCACCAGTGACCTTTTTCTGGGATTTTTCACATCTACTTTGAAGAGGACTGAAAATAAGGAATATTGGCATTTGAATCATCTGATTTCGATATCAGATGACCAAGATATGATGACTTGAAGTTTAAATGATAATGCATGCATCATACGATAATTACGTAAATGCCCTTGCACTTTCGAACTGCGATATCTTCCTTGTTTGACGTCAGAATTTGATGATTCCGATCTCATTTCGAAGATAATTTCACGACCTATTCATCCAAGTAGGTAATAGCCTATGACCCTACTGTGGGGTTCATTCGAGAATCACCAACCTTTGGGTTAAAGTCCAAAAACCTGCCATATTGGTTCACTTATGCTGAGGGTAGCAAAAATGGGGTGCTTACTGATGCCCCTCTTTAGCCGAGATTGTTATCAATTGAAGGCTGAAGATAAAAGAACCACATTTTTAGGATATGAGTGAGATTGCTTATTGGGCTGCACTTAGGGTAATTTGTCCTAAACTGCCTACGTATTCTAAGGGTGTCCTAGAAATCAAGCCCAGAACGTAGTTCGACTGGCAAGAAGGTTTGCTTTTCTTGGAAAATTGATGACTATTCTTCTTGTATGAAGCTAGGCTGTGAATACAAGGCTCATTTGTTGGCTGGGAACCTCTTCTTGCTAAGGTGGAATTCATTATGCAAGGTACGCGCGGGCTTGAACCCGGCTTGATCCATTTGTAGGCTGATGAACCTCTTCTTGTATGAAGCTAGACTGTGAATGCAAGGTTCATTTGTAGGCTGGGAACCTCTTCTTGCTGAGGTGGAACTCATGATGCAAGGTACTCGCAGGCTTGAACCCGGGTTGATTCATTTGTAGGCTGATAAACATCTTCTTGTATAAAGCTAGGCTGTGAATATAAGGCTGATTTGTATGCTTAGAACCTCTTCTTGTATGAAGCTAGGCTATGAATACAAGGCTGATTGCATGAGCTTGAGCTCGGCTTTGATTTGTCTGGATGGAAGACTTGATGTCTTTTCTTTGATTGAACTGAGGCTCTTTTCTGAATAAGCTAGGGCTCTGCATTTGATTCACTTATAGGCTGAGATTAATTTAAACTTTGGATGAGCTAGGGCTCTGCATTTGATTCACTTATAGTTGAGATTGATTTAAACTTTGGATGAGCTAGAGCTCTGCATTTGAATATGAAATGAGCAAGAACTCAGAAGGTCACTTTTAGGGTGAGAAATTTGCTATTGATTCTGAAATGAGCAATAACTCAGAAGGTCACTTATATGGTGATATCGAATGACTCATCTTTAAAGTTCCTACCAGCTTTGGACCTTCAGGATTGAAAATTGGAATATCCTTCTTGGAAGCTCTATGGCTATGAACCTTCGGGAATGGAAACTAAAATATCCCCTTAAGTAACTTTGTTGCTATGAACCTTTAGGATGCTCAAAAGTGACCCGCACAGGAAGTCTTTGTTGACTTTGAACCTTTAGGGTTGAAATCTGACCCATCTTGGAAGTCTCTTGACTTTAAACCTATAGAGTGCTGGACATATTTGAAATGATGGTGAATTCCTTGACAGTTTTCCAAGTTTTTTTATCCCTACTTTTTTGGTGAAGTCATAAAACATGGAACCAATGGAAATGGTGTCATGGACTTTGCTAGCATGATACCTAGATTTGAAATTTTCCATTTATGACCTGGTACTGCAAGTTTGACTCAATTTCAGCACGGTAGTGATGACTTGGTTGCTCCCTTGGAAGGGTTCCATGTAATTTGAAAGTGATGATTTTCTTCAGCCAACATTGGTGTTGTTGGATTTTAGATTGAAAGAAACTCTAGCGAGGATTTTGGACAAGAATGAGGCGAGCTTGACAGTGTCTAACCAGTGATTTTATTGATTGACGTTGGTGTTAATCTGTCGAGGGGCATTTGGTCAACTAAGTTCTTTGACTGTGCACTATGGTAAACCAAATTGGTAGAACAGCCAAGCGACGATGAAATGTGACATGGGTTTGGCCCTTGATCTAGGCTCATGAAAAGCTCAGGGCTTTGCAACATTGTTGTGCCAATTTTGAAAGATGAATGAACCATGGTCCCAAAGTAGGCACGAGGAGCAAAGGATTTAAAGTGTTCCTTCAGAAAATTTGGTGACCAAATCCTAACAGGTGAGCGACCACATTGGATTTTCTTCATCAACAAGATTAGGAGAACTGAGAAATTGGCAAAAACCAACTTGGACAGACCTACTTCTATTGACTAGGAAAGTCAGTGAATTCAAACTAGACAATGGATCCTAGATGTAATGCTCATGATCAAGTTCGATTCCTCTACATAGGGTATATCTATGTCCCAATGTCCGCATATTGTGACAGACCACTACTATAGTGTGCTAGGGGCAAGATAGAAGGAAACGAGCGATCTCACAGAGTTAGAACTAGGTTGAATCTGGATTGCATCAAGAATTTGACCATGCTTCCAAGGTCAAGGGAAGATTGACAGATTGATTGTAGAAAGTGACTTTTTAGATAAGCCCTTCTTGAATCTTGAAAAATGAGGGAACTGATGATTTGATGAATTTGGCTACATCCGTAACCAGGCCATGAGAATTTGCTCTCTCCCTAACGTGACAAAAGGATTTGAAGATAGAATTTTTTTGAAAGGCAATGCTATGGAGCCCCAAAGGCAAATAGATGATGGTTTGTTCAACTTCTCTGAGTATGATTCATTGGAGAGCAAGAGGGGTTCCATTCCTATGGAGGGTAGATTGGGTATGACACTTGTCCACATGAACCACTGAATTTTTCTATGAAGGGCCAATGAGGGCAATGCTTTAGGGTTGCATCAGGTTGCCTATCCCCGCTGAGGTATTATGGGTTGCTTTTCCTTGCTGAGGTTTCTTTTATTCCCCCCTTTTTTTTTTTTTTGCAAACCCCATCTTGGGTTGAATAAAGAGTCCTAATATGGTGAGGATATTGCCAAAATTATGGTCTCATCCAATGGTCTAAAACCCTTAGGGGAAATTCAAACGGCATGACTTTCATGACAAATGGGTAGTCTTGCCCCATTGTTTAAGTTGACACATACACGCAATGATAGGTGAGCAGCTATTTAAATAATCACTAAAAGCAACCTTAGGGAAATGTAGTCCCACACCAAAATTAAAATGGTGTCGAATTATGTTTTCCTTTCATGGAGATGTTCAGATGGAACACGTGTCTTAACAAGCTACATCGAGATGCCAAATCAGTCGCGATCATATCTGGGCCTGAAACCTTTAAGTTTGTTGACATGTATTGATGTTGAAGGTCCGAGAGGACTGATGTGAAACTGTCCACATGGGACTACAATTGGGAGAGTGTTTGGTTGTTTATGTAGAATGAGTTTATCTTACCAAGAAGATCCCATTTTATTAGCTTGAGAAATGAAGGGCTTGTAGGAACCTTGGGAAGCCGTCGGATGTAATGAACGACAGATGAGAGTTCCAACTAGATTCATAAATTTGTACATAAAATGATGACATGATCACGATATACAATGCTATAAAAAATGATAATCAGAAGGGCTTGTGATAGAGACTCCTTAGAAGGCCATCAGATTGATTAGATGGGAGAGAGAGTCTAATGTCGATGAGAAATCTTTCTCTGATGATGAAGAAGTGATGAGATCGTCTCCTGTAAAGGCGGGATATAATTGGCCAAAATCAAAAGTCCGGTCCAACATGCTGTGGATCTCGATGAACGATCCAACTTGTTATCAAGCTTTAATTGGAACTTCCATTCTCTTGAAGTAAGAGGGACATTGGCTTACTGTCGAGCTCCAATGCCATTCAACATCTTACTATTTTCTTTTTTCTTTTTTTTCCTCTTTTTTTTTTTTTTGAATGTGGAGGCCACATAATGTAGTGCTTCGCTTGATTGCAAAGTTAAATCATGACTTTCAATATTGGATTTGAATCTTCTTCTTCCAAACATTTTCAATCAGATAGAGCATCTTTGCCCCAGTTAGTACTCTGATCTTCTGTATACTTTATGAACATTTGTGACTGCTTATCTAGATCTGATTTTATCTTAATGGTGTATCCTTATGCTGTCCTCTGGAAGTTAATCATCACCTTCTGTCTAATGTGACTACCTCCCATTATTGATGTAGATAAAACATAGGCTTGAATTTTCTTTTCCTTTCTTTTTGTTTTTTGATATTCTTATGACCTCATTCTTTGATTTTGAGATTGATCATTCATCATGTATCTCTTGCTTGCAGATGATGTACTTTGTAAGAATTTGAAATTTCCATCCTTTTGGTGGCACATCTGTCCTCTACTCATTTGTACTGATTGGCTGACCTGTTAATTTGATCTGTTACTATCTGATGCTTTCCTTGGAATCTCTTCATAAATCAAAGAAATTGGCAGCTTCTTCAATACATGTTTCTTGAGAGTACTCTTATGTCTCTCGATTGATCATTTAAAGCTTTCCTAGACAGGTTGGACCTTTCTTTCTCAAGAGGCTGGGTGGCGTAGAAGTTCAGGAGATGGCTCATCATTTCAATCATCTTCAGAGTTAGAATTGACTACGCACGTAGAATAGGAGGATGTATGAAACTGGGAGGAAATGTATGGAAGAGACAAAGCATAGAGTTTGAAATCCCAAACGGGGTGATTTTCTTTTACTTACAGGGCAGATTAGACTGGACTTGTCAATAAGCATATCAATCTTGGATCCAGACATGGATGACCTATCGAATATCGATAATAGAAAGTTGAAACAACTAGTTCGTCCAAACAGCTCCAGTTGGGCATAACGCCATCGACGACCACCTTCAGTCGTTGTGGGAATAAATCTTCCTGCAGACCTCTAACAGCAGGACTCATCATGCCCCTCTATCAATAGGTGCAAGATGCCTACCTTTTAGGGTTCCATACAATTCTTACCCTCTTTTTTTTTCTCAATTTGGAATCCATTCATAATCGGACTATTGTTTTTTAAGCTCAAGGTTACTTTGGTTTATGCCCCAGTTTGGGGTCAAGGGATTCATCAATGGACTGCTTTTGGTTGAGTTCAAAATCATTCTAGCTTATGCCTCAGCTTGGGGAGCAAGGGGTATTGCCATTGCACTACACCATTTTGAGTCCAAGATTAGACTAGTTTATGCTTCAGCTTAGGGGGTTCAATGGATCACTTCATTAGACCACTCTCAGTTTGGGTCCAAAGTCAATTTGGTTCATGCCCCAGTTTAGGGCATAATGGCTTTCTTCATTAGACTATACTCAATTTGGGTCCAAGGTCAATCTGGTTCATGACCAGCTTAGGGCTCAATGGCTTTCCTCATTGGACCGTACTCAATTTGGGTCCAAGGTCAATCTGGTTCATGACCAGCTTAGGGCTCGATCGCTTTCCTCATTGGACCGTACTCAATTTGGGTCCAAGGTTAATTTGGTTCATGCCCAACTTAGGGCTCAAAGGCTTTCCTCATTGAACCATACCCAATTTAGGCCAAAGATTAATCTGGTTCATGCCCCAGTTTAAGGGTCATTGGCTTTCCTCATTGGACCACACTTAATTTGGGTCCAAGTTCAATCTGGTTCATGCCCCAGTTTATGGGTTAAGGGTTTCATCATTGGACCATTCCCTAGCTGTGATTCTGGTTCCTATCCTAGCTTGGGGCATATCGGATCTCATCTTTGGTCTACCCTACTGCTCGGGAAAATTCCATTCCTTCTCTTTGAATAATGAAAATATGAGGGCAACTCTTTTCATTCTACCATTTCCTTGGCCAATGGGGTAGAAATTCCCATGATGGGATAGAACTATTATAGCTGAAAGTTCATGATTTTCGACAACTCCAGAATCTGAAACTGATCTTTACTGGCAGGAAATGAGGAATGCTTTTCATTTGCCATTCCGGACGAGCGATCCTAACTTGTAGCACTGGGCTATGATGGACATGGATCGGGCTCTAATTGACAGAGCCAGAGGTTGATTTTGAATTGGTCACCGATTAATATAGACAAGGTTAACTTTGAACTGGTCTCCGATTAATAGAGACAGGATTAACTTTGAATTGGTCTCTGATTGTTAGAGATCAAGATTGATGATAAGTATATAATTTTACATTTTTATTCCTTTTGCATTATGATTTTTAGGGTGTTTTTTACCTTATTGAGCTTAATAGAATTTATTTTATGAGTTTGGTATATTTTAAAAATATTGTTCATTAATTAATAAAAGATGAAAAAATTCTAGCACTCTCAATATTAACGTTTTGAATTTCATGTAGGATTTTGACATGGAAAGAGTTCGTTTGGGCTTCCAAATGTGGTTTTAAAATTTGATCTAGAAAATTGATCCAAATCTAAACCAGAGAAGGAAGGTTGCTACACGTGAAAGGTTCACTATAGGAAGACCTTGATTGATTGTTGAAAATCTTGAAGAGAATATACACATCTATAGAATCTTACAAAATTTGATAGATTTGGGGGTGACAATTGTTTAATAATGGAATAATTTTCATCTAATCTAGGAATGAGGATTTTGTTTAATTTTTATTTCCATGTAATAAGGTTGTCAAATCTAGGAATACCAATTTTAGTCTTGTATTTTGGCTATTTAAACAATGTAAAGCCTATGTAAAGATCATCCAAGAGTGGTTGAGAAAGAAGGCAGTGGCTGAAGAACAACTCTCTTTCTTTTATTCTTGTGTTCTTGAAGAAGTCATATGTGGCTAACTTTCTTATCTTCGGTTATACGGAGCTAAAGCCATCATTGTAAACTTGTGAGACTTGTTCTTATTTATTGATTTTTAATTGAATATTTGTTTTTCTTTCAATTTATGTGTAGAATGATTGATGAATGGGTTGATTAGGAGTACTAATAATTGATTTATTTATCTAATCGATTGTTAGATTAGAATTGGATTGCTATCAATCGATTATTCTATGTCAGTGGCAATGGGGATTGATGTTAATGGACAAGTTAATGTTATATTCCTAGGAGAAATCAGATTAAAGTAATTAAACCATGCTGGTGTGTGTTTAACGTTTAATTTCAATCGTTTTTCTAATTATTAATGATATTCCTGAATCAAATCGAGAGCCTAGTCTTGAGATTGATTTAAGAGTAAAGGTACTATTAATAAACTATCTTTTAATAGACCAATCTTAAGGAAAGACTAAGGATTTTAGGCCTAGTCCTAATTTTCTTGATTGATTATTCAATTAGAATTGATTATCCTTTATTTCAATGAACAAGTTTACGAAGATGGTGTAAGTATCCTTTTGATCGAAGCTTTCTCTTATTGGTTTAATCTTTGATATTTGTATTACCTTGCTCTTAATTCTTGTATTTTAGATAATTAATTACTGTTGTTTTCTATTGCAAACATACCCCCCTCCATACGTAGGATAGCCAATGAAGTTGTGCTAATAAGATCAATCAGAATCTGCTTTAGTACAACAATTGGTTATTTTCTGAGTCTTATTTCATTTTCATTTGTTTTTCTCTCTTTAGGTTAATTAAACGTTTTAATTTTGATCATACAATCCTTGTGGGTTCGACCCTTACTTGCTACTATCTACATTTCAAAGTAAGGTAATTTAATTTAAGCGCTCGACACGCATCAAATTTTGGCACCGTTGCTGGGGATTGTTATGATTAAGTTGATTTGTTGGTTATTTAATTGATTTTTTTTATTATTTATCTATCTGCTTGTTCTCCTAAGTGAATGACCCGATCTTCTCATTCGGGAGAATTGCAATTTGATCCAGAAATAAAAATAACTATGCACAAGCAAAGGAGAGAAAGTAAAAAGACAACAAAAAATTCTTCACCAGGCAACAACATAGCCATTGATTTAGCTTCTGGCAGTACTAGTAATTCAGACTTTGAAGAAATGGCAGACAACAACAACCGCACTCTTAAGGAGTTAGCAGCTCCTAATCTGAACCAACAACCACTCTGCATCGAGTATCCTAATCTCGATGTTTCCTTTGAACTTAAATCTGGTCTAATCCATCTCCTTCCTACTTTTCGTGGTCTTATAGGTGATGACCCACACAAGCATCTAAAATAATTCCATGTGGTATGTTCGAGCATGAAATCAACCGGAATTTCTGAGGAGCAAATCAAGCTGAGGGCATTTCCATTCTCATTAGCGGACAATGCAAAAGATTGGCTTTATTATTTGCCATCAGGATCCATTACCACATGGAATGAGATGAGGCGGCTTTTCTTGGAGAAGTATTTTCCAGCTTCAAGGCCAGCCAATGTTCAAAAGGAACTATGCGGTATTAGGCAATATAATGGAGAAACACTTTATGAATACTAGGAGTGATTCAAGAAGCTTTGCGCCAGCTGCCCTCATCACCAAATTAGTGAGCAATTACTCATTCAATACTTCTACGAAGGGCTTTCTCATACTGATAGGGGTATGATTGACGCAGCGAGTGGAGGAGCATTAGTGGATAAAACTCCAGGGGCAGCTCCTAATTTGATTGCAAATAAGGCTGCTAACTCTCAACAATTTGGTGTAAGAAATGACCCTCCATCGAACAAGTTTAATGAGGTAAATACTTCTTCTCTTGAATTTTCACTTGTTCGTCAATTGGCTGTGGATAAGGTACAATAGGTTCAAACTTGTGGAATTTGCTACATCGCGGGACACCCAACTGATATGTGTCCCACGCTTCCAGAAGAATCTACAGAGCAAGCAAATGCTGTGGGTAGATTTCCAGGACAGCCTTAATGTAAGTACAATCCATACTCAAATACTTACAATCCGGGATGGAGGAATCACCCAAATCTCAACTATGGTAATCAAGATGGCCCCAATCGTTAGTATGGGTATCAACAAGGCCAACAACCTTTTCAATCCAGACAACAAGCACCTTCAAGTTCAGGTATGACATTGGAAGATATTGTTAAAACACTTGCCAATGATTCATTACAATTTAAACAGGAAACAAAGGCATGTATAAAGAACTTGGAGACTTAAATAAGCCAACTGGCCACTTCAATGAGTAGACTAAAGGCTCGAGGCTCGAGAAAGCTACCTTCGCAACCGATGGTGAATCCGAAGGAAAATGCAAATGCCCATAGTCTTGAGAAGTGGAAAAGAAGTGGAGAATATAGAAAAGGAAAAAGAGAAAGAGACTTCAAAATCAGCTCCGACATCTATTTCCTCATCTGGGGTAAACTCTAAACCTTCTATTTCTTCTATTCCTATTCAGCCTCCTTTTCCTAGCAGGTTTGCTCAATCTAAAAAGGAAGAAAAAAAAAAGGAGATGTTGGAGATTTTTTGAAAGGTAGATATAAATATACCTCTTATTAAAGCAATTAAGCAAGTGCCACGGTATGCTAAATTTCTTAAGGAATTGTGCACATCCAAGAGGAAATTGAAAGGAGATGAAAAGGTAAGTATGGGTGAAAATGTCTCAGCCGTTATTCAACGGAAGCTTCCCCCTAAGTGTAAAGACCCAAGTACATTCATTATCCCATGCAAAATAGGTAACACCAATTTCAATAAAGCTATGTTAGATTTAGGAGCATCAATTAATGTCATGCCTTATTCAATATATGCTTCATTAAATCTAGAACCTTTAAAAGAAACTGGTGTAACTATTCAATTAGTTGATAGATCAAATGTAAATGCTGAAGGTGTGATTGAGGATGTGTTAGTTCAAGTTAATTAATTGGTGTTTCCTGCTGATTTTTATGTATTAAAAATGGAGGATGAGTCATCTCATAATTCTACACCTCTTTTATTGGGTAGACCATTCTTAAAGACTGCTAAAACAAAAATAGATGTTCATGATGGTACCTTATCTATGGAATTTGATGGCGAGATAGTTCGCTTTAATATTTTGAGGCTATGAGGTATCCTAGTGATATAAATTCTGTTTTTGCTATTGATGTAATTGATTCTATGGTACAACAAGTTTTTGAATTAAATGGTAAAGATGAGTTGATGGTGGCCATTAGCAAACATTTGAATAGCATGGATTTCAATTCAGAATTTGTGTTAAATGTTGAATTAGAGAAGATGTTGATGGCATTGCAGGCCTTACCTCCAATTCCAAAAAGATATGATGTTGCTCAGATTGAGTTGCCTATATCTTATACAAAGTTGTTACCTTCCATTGTGCAGGCACCTATTGTTGAGCTGAAACCACTTTCAGACCATCTCAAATATGTCTACTTAGGAGACAATGAGACGTTACCTGTGATAATAGCAAGGGACTTGACCAAGCTACAAGAGGAGAAACTCATTCGAGTTTTGAGAGACCATAAGACAGTCATTGGGTAGACAATAGCCGACATTAAGGGAATCAGCCCCGCCATGTGCATGCATCACATACTTCTTGAGGAGGGAGCCAAACCGATTAGAGAAGCACAACGTAGACTCAACCCTCCTATGATGGAAGTTGTGAAGAAGGAGATACTAAAGCTCCTTGATGTTGGAATTATCTATCCCATCTCTGATAGTAAGTGGGTAAGTCCGATTCAGGTGGTACCTAAAAAGATGGGTATAACTGTTGTTAAGAATCAAAATAATGAGTTAATCCCTACTAGGATACAAAATGGGCGGCGTGTTTGTATTGATTACAGGAAATTGAATACTTCAACTCGTAAAGACCACTTTCCTCTTCCATTTATCGATCAAATGTTGGAGAGGTTAGTAGGTCATTCGCACTATTGTTTTCTTGATGGTTATTCAGGTTACTATCAAATTGTGATTGCACCTGAAGATCAGGAGAAAACGACATTCACCTGCCCATTTGGTACCTTTGCTTACAGACAAATGCCTTTTGGTCTTTGCACCACCCCAGCCACATTCCAGAGGTGTATGGTTAGCATTTTTTCTGATTATGTAGAGAACATTATAGAAATTTTCATGGATGACTTTACTGTTTATGGAGACTCTTTTGATACATGCTTTGATAACCTTACACTTGTTCTTAAGAGGTGCATAGAAACTAACCTTGTTTTGAATTATGAGAAGTGTCATTTTATGATAACACAAGGAGCAGTTTTAGGTCATGTGATATCTTCTAGAGGTATAGAAGTTGACAAAGCAAAGATAGATCTTGTTCAATCTTTATCTTACCCCACAATTGTGTGGGAAATGCGTTCCTTTCTTGGACATGCAGGCTTTTATCGGCTCTTTATCAAGGATTTCTCAAAAATTTCATTGCCCTTATGCAAGCTCTTACAAAAGGAAGTGGTGTTTGACTTTAATGATGAGTACAAAAGAGCTTTTGACAAGCTCAAAGAACTGCTAACAACAGCCCCAGTGATTCAATCACCAAACTGAAAACTCCCATTTGAGATCATGTGTGATGCTAGCAATTATGCTATTGGGGCTGTTTTGGGCCAACGTGTGGGGAAAGTTGCTCATGCTATCTACTATGCCTTACGGACACTAACTGAAGCACAGTGTAACTACTCCACAACGGAGAAAGTGCTATTGGCTATAGTTTTTGCTTTGGACAAATTTAGATCTTATTTATTGGGAACTAAAGTTATTGTCTATTTCGATCATGCAGCTCTTAGGCACTTGCTGGCGAAAAAGGAATCTAAGCCAAGATTGATCAGATGGACCCTTCTTCTTCAAGAATTTGATTTGGAGATTAAGGACAAGAAGGGAGCTGAGAATTTAGTTGCAGACCATCTCAGTCTGGTGGTTAAGAAAGGTGATGCGATACCATTACAAGATTTCTTCCCAGATGAACAACTACTTAAGGTGACAAATGTAGTGCCCTGGTATGCAGATTTAGTCAATTATTTGGCTACCAAAACCTTACCACCAGAGCTACCTAGAGTACGAAGAGAGAAAATCAAGAGTGATGCTCGGTACTACATTTGGGATGACCCTTATCTTTGGAAGCAATGTTCAGACCAAATGGTAAGAAGGTGCGTACCCGAAACTGAATTTGAATCCATTCTTATCTTTTGTCATTCATATGCATGTGGTGGACATTTTGGTCCTAAAAGAACAGCAAGAAAAGTGCTTGGATGTGGCTTCTTTTGGCCATCTTTATTTCATGATGCATATATATTTTGTAAGTTATGCACTCGTTGCCAATACTCAGGTAAGTGGCCCGTAGGGATCAAATGCCACAAACCCCCATACTTATTTGTGAAATTTTTGATGTTTGGGGCATTGACTTTATGGGTCCTTTTCCTAATTCTTTTGGTAATATTTATATTTTACTTGCCGTTGATTATGTGTCAAAGTGGGTGGAAGCAAAAGCCACCCGAATTGATGATTCTAAATTGGTTGCAGATTTTGTCAAGTCTCACATTTTTGTTAGGTTTGGGATCCCACGGGCAATGATCAGTGATAGAGGGACTCACTTTTGTAACCACACTGTAGTAGCACTGCTTAAGAGGTATGCTGTAACCCATAAGATTTCAACTGCCTATCATACACAAACTAATGGGCAAGCTAAGGTATCTAATAGAGAGGTGAAGTCAATTTAAAAAAAAACAGTTAATCCGAATAGGAAAGACTGGAGTACAAGACTTGATGATGCACTATGGGCTTATAGGACTGCTACACCTATAGGGATGTCTCCATATCAATTGGTTTATGGAAAATCATGTCATCTACCGGTGGAATTGGAGCACAAGGCATTCTGGGCAATTAAGCAGTGTAACATGGAGACGGATAAGGCGGGGGAGCAACGAAAGTCGCAATTGCAGGAGTTAGAGGAGATTCGCAATGGAGCTTATGAGAACTCTCAGATTTATAAGGAAAAGACAAAGGCCTTTCATGATTAAATGATTTCTAAGAAGCAATTTATTGTTGGACAAAAAGTGCTCCTTTATAATTCAAGGCTTTGGTTATTTCCTGGTAAGTTGCAGTCTTGCTGGATTGGTCCTTTTATTGTTAATAATGTCTTTCCACATGGAGCAGTTGAGATTCAAAGTTTGGACACTCAAAAGATTTTCAAGGTCAATGGATATAGACTTAAACCTTACCATGAAAGTTTTCAAGTTAACTCATTGGTTGAGGAAGCTATGGACTTAGAAGATCCACTTTATTCAGATTGAGGAAAGCTACAGAGTCGAGCGAACGACGTTAGACAAAAGCGTTGCTTGGGAGGCAACCCAAGAAATTAGATTTGCTTTCTTAACCCTTTCTCTTTTTATTTTCATAGATATTATGTTTGTTTTGTCTTTTTCTTTGCATTTAGCCTTACATTGGGGACAATGTAAGTTTTAAGTGTGGGGGAATTCTAGGATGTATTTTGTTTTTATTTTTACATGTTGTTAGTATATATTGGTTGTATATACTAACTGAAAAAAAAAATTATTTGTCCAATTACAAGTTTGGATTAATTCTCTAAAGTGACCATGTTGAACTTTATAAATATGATTAAATTATTGGAATTCTTGAACCTTAAATTAGATATGCAACTAAATTTGAATCACCATCTGAGATAAAGTTTTATTGTTATGTGTCTTTGTATTTCACACTTGCACCAACTCTTAGTTGTGGGGAATAAACGGTGAATTTGAGAAATGGCAATTCCAAAAAAAAAAAAAAAAAACTTAAAAAAGAATAAATAACTGCTTCAATGTCCAAAATGTCTCAAAAACAAAAGAAAAATTGAGATAATGGTTATAAGCAGTTTAATTGACTAAGTCTGATTTTGTGGCCTTTGTTACTTGAGTTATTAAGTCCTAGGGGTGTCTCTACTCCTAGTGCCCTAAAGCCAACTGGTTTGGGAGTCACTGACCCAACACTTGCTACATGGGTAACTTAGAAAGCCTAAGAAAACGGACATTGCACAAGTCGATGAAAAAAAAAAGGGTGTTATTTTTCTTGAAGTATACTGTAAAGCCCCTTACTAATTGAGTTACATCACTTCACACTATAGATGCATATTAATATGAATTTGTTGAAGATGGTGACTAAAATGAAGTTATTGTATCTTTGATAAGATTTAAGTTGTCTATTGAGTTTAATTCTGTTTATGAGTTATAACTTTGGAGTACTTAGAGTTTTATTTAATTCTTATAATTTGTCAAACCTAAAAATATTTTTCTTTAAATTTTATGGGTAGATTTACTGTAAACCCTCACGAGACACAACTCGTCCACTAGGGGTAACGTAGGGGTTCAATGGCTTGTTGTACATGCTAAGTGCAATCATGGTTCCTACGAAAGTGGAGTAGTTTAGGATTTTTTTATATTTTATTTTGTCCGAGGGCGTACAAAGGCTAAGTGTGGGGGAATTTGATAAGTGTATAATTTTATATTTTTATTCCTTTTGCATTATGATTTTTAGGTTGTTTTATACCTTATTGAGCTTAATAGAATTTATTTTATGAGTTTGATATATTTTAAAAATCTTGTTAATTAATTAATAAAAGATGAAAAATTCTAGCACTCTCAATATTAATGTTTTGAATTTCATGTAGGATTTTGACATGGAAAGAGTTCGTTTGGGCTTCCAAATGTGGTTTTAAAATCTGATCTGGAAAATTGATCCAAATCTAAACCAGAGAAGGAAGGTTGCTACACATGGAAGGTTCACTATTGGAAGACCTTGATTGATTGTTGAAAATCTTGAGGAGAATATACACAACTATAGAATCTTACAAAATTTGATAGATTTGGGGGTGACAATTGTTTAATAATGGAATAATTTTCATCTAATCTAGGAATGAGGATTTTGTTTAATTTTTATTTTCATGTAATAAGGTTGTCAAATCTAGGCATACCAATTTTAGTCTTGTATTTTGGCTATTTAAACAATGTAAAGCCTATGTAAAGATCATCCAAGAGTGATTGAGAAAGAAGGCAGTGGCTGAAGAACAACTCTCTTTCTTTTATTCTTGTGTTCTTAAAGAAGTCATGTGTATATAACTTTCTTATCTTCGGTTAGACGGAGCTGAAGCCATCATTGTAAACTTGTGAGACTTGTTCCTATTTATTGATTTTTAATTGAATATTTGTTTTTCTTCCAATTTATGTGTAGAATGATTGATGAATGGGTTGATTAGGAGTACTACTAATTGATTTATTTATCTAATCGATTGTTAGATTAGAATTGGATTGCTATCAATCGATTATTCTATGTCAGTGGCAGTGGGGATTGATGTTAATGGACAAGTTAATGTTATATTCCTAGGAGAAATCAGATTAAAGTAATTAAACCACACTGGTGTGTGTTTAATGTTTAATTACAATCGTCTTTCTAATTATTAATGTTATTCCTGAATCAAATCGAGAGTCTAGTCTTGAGATTGATTTAAGAGTAAAGGTACTATTAATAAACTATCTTTTAATAGACCAATCTTAAGGAAAGACTAAGGATTTTAGGCCTAGTCCTAATTTTCTTGATTGATTATTCAATTAGAATTGATTATCCTTTATGTCAATGAACAAGTTTACGAAGATGGTGTAAGTATCCTTTTGACCGAAGCTTTCTCTTATTGGTTTAATATTTGATATTTGTATTACCTTGCTCTTTATTCTTGTATTTTAGATAATTAATTACTGTTGTTTTCTATTGCAAACATACCCCGCTCCATACGTAGGATAGCCAATGAAGTTGTGCTAATAAGATCAATCAGAATCTGCTTTAGTACAACAATTGGTTATCTTTTGAGTCTTATTTCATTTTCATTTGTTTTTCTCTTTTTAGGTTAATTAAACATTTTAATCTTAATCATACAATCCTTGTAGGTTCGACCCTTACTTGCTACTATTTATGTTTCAAAGTAAGGTAATTTAATTTGAACACTCGATACGCATCAGTTGACAGTCATGGACTGGGCTCTAATTGCTAGAGGCAACGATTGCTTGAGTTGGGCTCCGATTGATAGAGGCCAAGGATGACAATCATGGATTGGACTCTATTTGCTAGAGATGATGGATTGATTGAGTTGAAATGACTGAAATTCTCATCAATTCCTTCATGAAATGGAACATGGACCAGAGGTAATGGTTGAACAGTCCTAGAGGCTAACTCATGCTCACATTGAGTTCATATGAATGGAACCTTTCTTAGTTCAAACATGAATCAGAACCTGAACTACAATTGACGGTTGGATAAGCCTAGGGGCTAATTAAATTCAAATGAATGGAACTCTTCCTAGTTCCAACATGAATCAGAACTTGAACCATAGTTGATGGTTGGATAAACCTAGTGGCTAAATGAATTCATATGAATGGAACTCTTCTTAGTTCCAACATGAATCAGAATTCTAAGCAAAGTTGATGGTTGGATAAGCCGAGTGGCTAATTGAATTCAGATGAATGAAACTTTTCCTAGTTTCGGCATGAATCAGAATCCTAACCAAGTTGATGGTTGGATAAGCCTAGTAGCTAATTGAATTCAGATGAATGAAACTTTTCCTAGTTCTGACATGAATCAAAACCCTAACCAAAGTTGATGGTTGGATAAGCCTAGTAGCTAATTAAATTCAGATGAATGGAACTTTTCCTAGTTCTAACATGAACCGGAACCTAAACAGGAGGTGAAGGGTGAAAAAGCCTAAGGGCCAAATGTCTTCTCCATTTTAACATGATCTGGGAATGATGATTGAACCTGCCTAGGGGTTAAACCTTTCTTTAGTTTTGAGATGAACAGGAAATGGTGGTTGAATCTGGGGCTGAATATTTCTTTGATTCTGAGATAAACTAGATGTAATTGAATCTGCCTAGGGGCTGAATCTTTCCTTAATTCTGGATGAACTGAAATGATGATTGGACCTGCCTAGGGGCTCAATCTCTCCTTAAGTCAGAGGTGAAACGAGAATGGTGATTGGATTTTCCAAGGGATTGAAATTATCCTTAATTCAGAGGTGAATGGAGAATGGTGATTTGATTTTCCTAGGGACTGAATCTCTCCTTAATTCTGAGATGAAATGAGAACAAAGATTGGAATTTCCTAGGAGCTGAATCTCTTCTTAATTCAGAGATGAATCGAGAACTATGATTAGATTTTCCTAGGGGCTGAATATTTTCTTAAGTTAGAGGTGAATTGAGAACGGTGATTGGATTTGCCTAGGGGCTGAATCTCTCCTTAATTCAAGAGTGCATTGAGAACAGTGATTGGATTTACCTAGGGGCTGAAACTCTCTTTGATTATGAGATGAACTGAATATGATATTTGAGTAGGCCCAAGGATTAACTGTACAGGAATATTGTAAACTTTTTCAAGTATAGGTGCTTGTCGCTGCCTAAACTGAATGCTTTATTGTATTAGATTGAGTGAGTTACTGGTTATGTTCCCAAATCTGGTTGCCTCATTTCTTACAAAATTTGATGTTCAATCAAGATCTAGATTCATGGCTTCCATTGATTCACTTAGAAAGATAACATGGATGAATCTCAAGGTAAGAGATCAAGACAATTCCCTAATTGTAGGGGTCTCTCACCCTAAAAGGGTGGATATGGTTGCAGATTGATTATCTTTTCCAAAGGCATTGAAACTCAATGGAGAAATATCAAAATTCTAGACATCTAGAGGAATGGAAGAAGTCACATGCACAATCAAAGATGACTTAACCAAACAAAGTTAGCTCCCTCATAAGGGCGATTGAGTAAACATTATTCAAGTCAATTTTGTTGAATTTGATTAAGCCATGTATTCAGTCTTGGGACCTCATGATCCCAAGAATGGATAATCAGTGGTACTAAGGTCTGGCCACTTGGGTTACTGAATTCGATGAAATTGAAATAGATATATTAATCCATTGTCCTTATTAGGGATGGTTGGAAAAGTGGTTCATGGATGAACAAACCAGTAAATTTCTTCTTGACCATGTTGTCTATGTCTTGATTGGGATTTTCTGCTCGTTTTTTAAAATCGACGTGTTAACAATGAGAGGTTTGACACATCGAGCTTACTTAATGGAGGGTGTATAGTGACCGTCTACTATAATGTAGAACAGGTGTATACATACCTCATACTCCCAATGGGTGAGAGTTCAAGATGTTCATCGTGTAGATTCTAACATGTTGACCAATCGAGGACAAAAATAGGCAAGAATTCGACGTCTTGAACATGGATGTCATGGTTAAGAAGATTTTACTAGGTCGGTTCAGGGATGAACCAAAAATAACAATCATTGGGCTACAATCTGGGTTAGGATAGAAAAGGCCACCTTGACAAGGACGGGGTAACCTATCACCGAATGCATGATGAATAATGGGCCCCCAATCCCTTTATATACTATGTTGCAAGAATCAAGCGACGTGGAGTAGCATAACGCATTCCCAGGTGGACCCATGAAATGCTCGTTAAAGGCTGCTCGCAGGTAGTGATCTCACAAAGTACAGGCCAAGGTTATGTGTTTCGCCTAGCGAGCCACCCCATCTGCATGGGACCCGGTTCGGCTACTCACACGAATGTGTGACTGAACCCATTCCCCCCAAAACAATATTATACAAGCATAAATATAGTATCCTAAAAGCTAGCATCCAATTCATGCAAGAAAAGTTTTCATTTAGGAGTCTGACATTTATATCCCTAGTGAAGTCGCCACTGTGAGGACAAAGATGGAAATCTTGGAAGTCGCCACCTAGATTAAGGTCTAGGACCTTGGAAAATGTGAAATCTCACCGTAAGGTAAGACTTTGATTGACTCATGACCCTAAGATTAGATTTTTGGTCCATCAGAGATTGGGTAAGCGTCAGGTTAAGGTTATGGGAAGGCGTTAGGCACCCAAACCGCCTGATCAAAATCGGTCTCCTATATCTTTCCTATGCTAGACTCTATTTATTAAACCAAACCAAACCAAGTGGTTTGATATCTTTGAACCAAATCTGTATCCATCAGATTGCCTACGTATCACAAAATTATTCTGAAAATTAGGTTCACCATCGTAGTTCAGGTGTGATTAAAGTTTATGGTTATGATTTATGCTTGTGCATGATTAAGTTCATTGTTCAAGTTGAAATTTATGCTTGAAAGGTTGAGAAATCCTATGGGTTAGGATCTGGATAGTCCATACGAACTGATAGATAGTCCTAGTGGATCTAAGAATGGATAACCCTTTTTGGGTCTGAATGTGGATAACCCTATTTGGGTCAAAATATGGATAACCCTTTTTAGGTCTAAATGTGGATAACCCTATTTGGGTCAAAATGTGGATGGATAACCCTATTTGGGTCAAAATGTGGGTAAATATCCTAGTGGATCTATGGATAATCCGAGTGGACTAAGGTTTGGATCCGAATTTGGGTTTCTCCCAAATAGCCTACGTATCCTAGGGTTTGCCCTAGGATTAGAATCCACGAAGTTCGAAATGATGGAATAACCTGTTCTAGGTTAGAATGTGAGAACCTGTTCTAGGTTAGAATGTGAGAACCTGTTCTAGGTTTAGGGTTTAGAACCTATTCTAGGTTTAGGATTGAGAACCTATTCTAGGTTTAGGGTTTATTGAGAGGTGGAAATCGTCTTGAATTACCCTTTTCATCCTAAGTTCTAATTTTGGAAGGTTTGACAAAATATTCTTTCTTTATTAAGATTTTTATTATTCCCATTATGCCCTTCCCTAGAATGTGGGTGCCTAAATGCACATCTCACGCCTAATATGTTTGCTAGGTGTACAGATATGACAGTTCGACTAGGATGTTGTATAAATTAAATTATTACCAAAAATAGAATATTCTAAGCAAGGCAAGTATGATATTTATGGTAACTATCACAAAATATAGTAAGATTATGAAAATCTCCCTAATATGGCATGCATTGCAAATAAGGCAAGAATCTAATATGGCAAGATCTAATATGCTAATCTAAGCATGGTAAGACCTAATATGGCAAGATCTAATATGCATCTATATATCAATATGATAAGTACCAATCATAGAATACATATATGACATGAATTTTTTTCAAAAAAAGGTAAGATCTTATATACTATTTTCTAAGCATAGCAAGACTTAAAAATGGTAAGAAATTAAGATTTTGCTAAATATGATAAAAAAATCTATTTATTCTATCAAATATAGCAACACATGGAATATGGCAAATATGGTATGCACAATCCAAACAAAGCATATGAATGCTCCAAATATAGCCATTTATCTAAATATGATAGAATTTTCTCAAACAACCAATTTGCATGTTACAATGAATGAGACATCAATGAAACCTTTTTTTGAAAAGTGTAAAATTATTAAAAAAACATATGTTCAATGTTCTTTGAAAAATTATAATTTTTATGAAGACATTTGGAATGATTAATGACTCAAAACTGTCAAAATTGTGACACAAGAGTTCAGATATTGGACAAAACTATGAACTGCATTCAGATTCTATTACGTTACACAAGAATGACCATAAGTAGGTCTTCTGGAACTCAAATCAAGCTCAACTGTTTTTCATAGAAAGATGATTTAATACATTATATTTCATATGAAGGAGTTGAATCCCAAGAGAGAGAAAAAATAGGTCAAAGATATGCCCTAAAACCGGACATGTGCACTGGTCAATTCTGTTCCAGATTTTTTACCAGTTGCACTATAAATTCCAAATAAAATCCTATACTTAACGAAAATTAAATCCGAACATATGTCTATGTAGATAACTGTCTGATCTAAAATCACATTCAGAAAAACAAGTTAAAACAGTATATTTTCTTTGTGAAAAATAATTTTTCAGTACATCCTGACAGATTCAAAATCAGAGCACTATGCACTGAAAAATTGATATCAATTCAATAAAAAATTGAAAAAATATGAAACCAGTGCCATTTTTGAGAAGATTTTTATATCTAAAAAGTTTATATGAAGCTGATTTCCTGATTATGGCCATAAGACCCTTGTCTAGAGACTTTGTGATAAGGGATTGCATTATATCTGAATAAAACAGCAATGTCAAAGACGAAAATTTTGATATATTTTTGCAATTCCAAATGGAACAAAATTTTTAGGGTAGTCTTCTAACATATCAGAGAGACTCCCATAAACATTTTGGGCTTCAAAATCTAAGAAAAACTACATGTGATGCACGTCCTAAGTTTGAATCCTAAATCTGAAAATTTCATATTAGAAAACCACTTTATGAAATTAGCAAAAAACATCAAACATCATCACATAGCATTCAAAAATTCATCATTAAATAGCTTAGATAAATTATCATTCATGAAAAATGCTAGATATAAGCATCCTAACATTAATACACATGTAATAGAGCATTCCTGATCGAGATTTCATGGAAATTAGCCTTTTTCAAGCAAAATTGACATTCGAGCATTCTAACGACCTCTACATTTGTTTAGGGTACTAACCTTGTGCTAGAATCGAGCGAAACCATCGATGTAGGATGATTGGAGTTTGTATCAAGCTCTTTGAATGCGAATCCTCCTGCTCCTTTTCTCTGCTTCTCTCTCTCTTCTCTTTTTCTCTTTTCTTTTTCTCTTTTCTTTCTTTTCTCTTCTTCTTTTTTCTTTTTTTCTCCCTCTCTCACATTTCTCTCTCTCATACACGTCCTCCTCTCCTTGTGGTCTGCAAAAGAAGCCCCCTCTCTCTTCTCTTAGCCTATTTATGCTTTTCGTCTTCTCTTCTAGATGATCATTCTTTCCTTTTCTTCTTTTTCTAGAAAATCTCTTTTTTTTTCCTTTTTTCTTCTTTCCTTTCTTCTCTTCCTTCCCTTTTCTCTTCTCCCTCTCTCTTCTACACGTTTTTTTCTCTTTTCTTCTTCTAGAAAATCCTCTCTTCTTCTTTCCTTCTTCTCTCTTCCTTCTTTTTTTTTCTTTCCTTTCTTCTCTCTTTCCCACGTTTTTTCTCCTTCCTTTCTTTCATTTTTCTCCTTCTTCTTCTAGAAAATCCCTTCTCTCTTTCCTTTCTCTCTTTCCTTCTTCTAGAAAATTCCTTCTCTCTTTCCTTTCTTTCTTCTTTCCTTTTCTTTCTTCTTTCCTTTTCTTCTTTTCCAATCGGATCTTACTTGCTTTTTATATATAAAATATATATATATAATATATTAATATATAATATAATATACATATAAGACATATGTATATATTATATGATATATTATAATATATTATACATTATATAAACATATAAATAATATATAAAAGAAATACATGCATATGGACTGACATAACTTGATCTGGATTGGTCTGAGCTAGGCCGCGCTAAGCTAGACTAAGCTGGATTAAGCTGGTTTGGAACAAGGTTGATATTTCATTGTCCATTTCTGTCACCCTTCCATATAAAATTTTCTGATAGCATCTATTTTAAATTTTCTACATTCACTTTGTAGAACATTAAAAATGAGGAATATTGGAATTTGAATCACCTCATTTGGAAATAAAATGGCCAACTTATGAATTTCTGAAGTTGAAGCAGGTCAATTATCGATAATTTGGTTGACCATTCTGCATGGGATCCTTCGGAGATTTCTACCGAAAATCCTTTACGTCCACTTTGTAGAGTACTAAAATGGAACATAATGAAATTGAAATTACCTGATTTGGATATGGGGTGACCAAAATATAAATTTTCGAAGATTAAATGACAATTTCCATGTGTAATTTTGCATGGGACCCTTCGGAGAATTTTACCCAAGATTTTTTACGTCCACTTTGTAGAACATCACAAATGAAGAATAATGGTCTTGGAATCATCTGAATCCGATGTAGAAAGACAAAGATATGAAGCTTTGAAGTTATAACGATAATTTTGCATGAAAGCTTGCATGGGGCCTACGGTGACCTTTGTCTGGGATTTTTCACGTCCACTTTGAAGAGGACTGAAAATAAGGAATATTGGCCTTTGAATCATCTGATTCCGATGTCAGATGACCAAGATATGATGACTTGAAGTTTAAATGATAATGCATGCATCATACGATAATTATGTAAATGCCCTTACACTTTCGAATTGCGATATCTTCCTTGTTTGACGTCAGAATTTGATGATTCCGGTCTCATTTTGAAGATAAATTTCACGACCTATTCATCCAAGTAGGTAATAGCCTATGACCCTACTGTGGGGTTCATTAGAGAATCACCAACCTTTGGGTTAAAGGTTGGAAACCTGCCATATTGGTTCACTTATGCTGAGGGTAGCAAAAATGGGGTGCTTACACATTCTTAGGGCCAGTGCACTTGCCAAGTGAGCCAAGCACCTTGACCTGAAGGAAGCTAGCTGTCTGTGGCTGGAACTCTGATCAATACCACTACTGTGCCAATATGTACTTCTTTTACGTCCAGTGTCGTATCTTAAGTTTTGCTCATGCATATAGATTTGAAATTGTGCTTGGGTAGTTAATGTACTATAATTATTGGAGATAGGAAATTTTAAATCCAGGACTTGTGGACTTAGATAGAAACCCCATGATATATCTTCTGAGGAATCAATCAAAAAGTTGAAAACTTGACAAAGACTCTTGAAATCCTAATACGAAGGGTGCAAACATTTGGAAGTTATATTGATGAACTCCAAACAGAACAAAATTTAACAAACAGTTATTAAGGCAGATTGAGTTATTGGAATCAAGCAATTGTTTGATAATAAAGTGAATGAATCTATTAATGAATCCTAGGATCTACATAACGAGTATTAGAATTGAAGAATAACAGGATTGTGATGAATGATGATAAACATCAAACATGTCAGCAGAGACAAATGGAAAAATTCTTCATGATATGAAGTAAAAAAATTTACTAATAGTGAATTATGTTATTGAGGACTAACATAAGGGTGTGGAGTCTAAAGGAGACATTATCATTAAGACCCCTAAAAACGATAGTCGCTATGGAGATAGGGTAAAATCTGAGTAATTTGAGATGAATGATCAGTTACTTCTGACAAAGAACTTGAATGCGATGTTGACCTCCCCTAGGACCGACACTTGTATTAAAAGGTTTCCTACAAGATAAAACCTGTAATGGAAAAAGAATCCATTAGTGGCTTAGGGTATGAATTATGGAAGAGATACCTTCTACCCAGGATTGGTAATATATTAAAGTTACATGGAACTACCACTTAAAAAGAGAAGTTAGTATCGAGAGTTTCGATCTAAGTGAGATATCAATGAAATTGACTACACCCCAAGGAAAAATTATGAATAACAGAAGGTAAAGAAATATATACTGGATATTAGAGAATACTTATACTATATCCTATTCATTAAAACTAAGGAGATATAATTTCAAAATCCAAAATCTATGAACTACAAAGTAAATGATCTGAACATCGATGTTAATGATCTGAAGTGTGGATATAGATAATATAAAGAAAATGACATGTCCCAACAAAAGTTGATTAAAGTACATGACTTATGAAAATAAAAGGGGATAACAGAGAAGAAGGTGTACGTCAATGTTACACTGAATTGAGGATAGTGATGGAAAATGTAGAAGAAATGACTTCAGAAACTTGAGAGAATCAAAAGAGTTAAAGGAAATAAGAATTTGAATTTCGTTACTCTCCAACAAAGCTGGTATCATAAAAAGATTTCTTTTCGATGAAGTAAGAGGAGTTGAGCAAGGATGAAATGCAAAAGGTTGACCTTAAGAAGTGTCGAATGGATATAGATATGCTACTAGATAGCTATTCCACTGACTACACTAATAATCACATTGTATTCCACAGGTGATGTGAGGAAATACAACAAAGACCCTACTCACCGACTACCTAACTGCCCCAACCTAGGTAGGTTCATCATATACAATGGAACCATCGACTATTGTAGACAAATTTCCCAACCACAGGCTTATTTGTTTTGTACAATGGAACCTTCGACAATTTAATGATAAGAAGGAAAGGGACTCACATTTTAGTACCTCTTGGAACCTGAGCCCAGTGGAAAGGGAACATAGGGTTGAAGAATTAAAATGGGAAAGAAGATGGATGATATATGTAAGTAACACTCCAATGAACAAAGCGTAGTTATGCTCAAATTTCTAGGATGAAATTTTTGTAAGGGAGTAGAGTTGTAAAACCCATGCCCACATCCCATTACGATATGACTATTATGGGCATGTGTTGGGTCTTCCTACTTATGAAGGTATGGTATCAACACGACAAGACGAGAGCATAATGATGAGGTGACACAAAGCCTCTACCTTGAAACTCTCGTGTTACTAGAGTGCTCGGAGTTGCACTAGAAGAAGTCTCAGAACCAACCAAGGTGACTTCGAAGAGTCTAGCACACATGAACCTAAGCTGGCCAGCCAAACAGAAGGTTCAGCTTTTGACCAAGGAGGTCTGGTAGAACACCAGCCACACTGTCCAGTCACACCCCCAGAGCGTGAACTTGGTTTGAGATTAATTGAGTACGGGACCTACCATTTGAATTCAGCCTTCTCCCTCCATGACTGACTGAGAGGGACTTCTTTCATGTAGGTTGATCTCCTTTGAGTCAAAAATGGAAAGAGGAGGAGGAGAATCATCTCCTTTCCAATCTGGTAGCCATTCCTACTGATTTGGTGAGAAGGAGATCCCTGTCCCTCTCCATTCTCCCATTCAATCCATCAAAATAGAAGAAAAGGTTTGGGAGAGAGTTCTGATGCACAAATTTGAGAGAGAGAAAGAGAGAAGAAGGGAAGAAGAAGAAGAAGAAGAAGAAGAAGAAGAAAAGAGAAAAGCATTTCTCTTATTACTGCTTAGCAGAGAAGAAGAGAGAAAGAATAGAGGAAGAGAAGAACCTACCTCTGGATTGTCAACTCCATTGCTGAGAGCTTGGAAGGGAATTGAATCCTTCTGTAACTACTCCTCTTCACTTAAGATCTGATTTGGTTAATGAGCATCTGAGTAATGAGAGATTTAATGATTTTAAGAGACAACGTCTCTCGTATTATAATTGTGCCATCATAATGAGATCTTTGTAGTTAAATTTGAAAGAAGAAATAGTGATTCACCATCCATGGTGGAGCCATGAACCTACAAGCTACTGTTCACACAAATGAATAGTGGATAGTGTGAACAGTGGATAGTAGCATGCATGATGTACATAGATGGTAGAGAGTCAAATAAATTGAATAAAGTATCTATGGATGGTCAGAGACTATAAGGAGACCATTATAAATCTTGGATTTACTCTATGAGATTCGAATCATGGACTGATGATAAGATCCGGAGGCCTAGCAATCAGATTTAAAGGAAATAAACTAGATATATTATCTCGGTTAATGGATAATTGAAACGATATCCAAAACCTGGTGTAGGAATCGAGTTTGGAGCTCAAACTCCTTTTTCAAACCATGAAAAATATAAGAAACATGTCAGAAAAGTTTGGAAACCATCGAACCACGTTTCGACTTGCAGTCGATGGGACGAGCTGCAAGAGCCAATCATCGTGACGTGCGATCGATGGCATTAGCCGCACGGCATTCCGACGTCAAAATCTGGCCAAACTTGGCCAATAACTCTCTATATTTTATTTGGAATTTATTAAGGCATTGGAACCAAATTTTGACTTCTTATGATGCAAAACCCTTGTGCATCGAGTATATAGGAGGTAAGTTTTGATTTAGATTGTGAAACGACTGATCGTGCCTTTGTGAGGACAAAGATGGAAATCTTTAGAAGTCGCCACCTAGATTTAGGTCTAGGACCTTAGAAATGTGAAATCTCACCCCAAGGTAAGACTTCGATTGACTCATGACCCTTAGATTGGAATTCTGGTCCATCAGAGATTGGGTAAGTGTCAGGTTACGGTTATGGGAAGGGGTTAGGCACCCAAACCGCCCGATCGAAATCGGTCTCCTATACCTTTCCTATGCTAGACTCTATTTGCTAAGCCAAACCAAACCAAAGGGTTTGATATCATTGAACCGAATCTGTATCCATCAGATTGCCAACGTATTACGGATTTATTCCGAAAATCAGGTTCACCATCGTAGTTCAGGTGTGATTAAAGTTTATGGATGTGATTTATGCTTGTGCATGATTAAGTTCTTTGTTCAAGTTGAAATTTATGCTTGAATGGTTGAGAAATCCTATGGGTTAGGATCTGGATAGTCCATGTGGACTGATAGATAGTCCTAGTGGATCTAAGAATAACCCTATTTGGGTTGGAATGTGGATAATATCCTAGTGGATCTATGGATAGTCCAAGTGGACTAAAAGTGTGGATAACCCTATTTGGGTTAAAATATGGGGGATATCCTAGTGGATCTATGGATAGTCCGAGTGGACTAAGATTTGGATAACCCTTTTTGGATTGGAATATGGATAGATATCCTAGTGGATCTATGGATAGTCCGAGTGGACTAAGGTGTGGATCCGAATTTGGGATTCTCCCAAATGGCCTACGTATCCTAGGGTTTGCCTTAGGAATCAGAATCCGCGTAGTTCGAACTGGATAACCCGTTCTAGGTTAATGATTGAGAACCTATTCTAGGTTTAGGGTTTAGAACCTATTCTATGTTTAGGGTTTACCGAGGGGCAAATCGTCCTAAATTACCCTTTTCATTCTGAATTCAAATTTTGGAAGGTTTGGCAAAGAATTCTCTTTCTTTATTAAGGTTTTATTATTCCCATTATTCCCTTCCCAAGAATGTGGGTGCCTAAATGCATGTCCCCACGCCTAGATTGTCTTCTAGAAGTGTGCAGATATGGCAGTTTGACTAGGGTGTTGCATAAAATAAGTTATTGCCAAAAAGTAGAATATTCTATCTAAATATGGCACATAAAACATTTATGACAAGAAATTCACATGCAGTAAGATTTTTAAAAATCTTTCAAATATGGCATGTATTCCAAATAAGGCAAGAGCCTATGTGGCATGATCTAGTATGCTATCTTCTAAGCATGGCAAGATCCTAATTGCTATTTCTTTCCATATTTAGGGTTTTCTACCCTAATTATTGTTTTATTTCCATTTTTAGGGTTTTCTACCCTAATTGTTATTTTCTTTCCATTTTAGGGTTTTCTATCCTGATTATTATTTTATTTTTATTTTTTAGGGTTTTCTACCCTAATTATTACATTCTTTCCATTTTATGGTTTTCTACCCTAATTATTATTTTATTTCCATTTTTTAGGGTTTTCTACCCTAACTGTTACTTTCTTTCCATTTTAGGGTTTTATACCCTAATTGTTACATTCTTTCCATTTTAGGGTTTTCTACCCTAATTATTATTTTCTTTCCATCTTAGGGTTTTCTACCATAAATGTTACTTTCTTTCCATTTTAGGGTTTTCTACCCTAATTATTATTTTCTTTCCATTTTTTAGGGTTTTCTACCCTAATTGTTACATTCTTTCCATTTTTAGGGTTTTCTACCCTAATTGTTATTTTATTTCCATTTTTAGGGTTTTCTACCTTAACTGTTACTTTCTTTCCATTTTAGGGTTTTCTACCCTAATTATTATTTTATTTCTATTTTTTTAGGGTTTTCTACCCTAACTGTTATTTTCTTTCCATTTTAGGGTTTTCTACCCTAATTATGGCAATAAGCATCCAACTATGGCAATGAGCATATAAATATTCATGATGAAAAAATTCAACGGTATAAATCACTATTGATGGTAATCTAACCGCTCAAAATTATTTCAACCACTTCCAAAGATAATCTAATGATCCAGATCACTTATCATGATAATCTAATCATTCATATCCATTTACATCACTTTGAAGATAATCCAACGGTTTAGATTACTCAAATTAATAATCTAACCATTCAGATTACTCAAATGAAGGTAAATTATGATCAACGGATCAAATCAAAACTCCAAGATCAATGGTTCAATTTTAATCATATCATTCCAAGCATATGATCGGATCAATTTTAATTCCATCAAAATTCCATATGATCGGATCAATTTTCATCATAATGCCATAATCGGATCAATTTTTTTTTGCCATAATCGAATCAATCTTCATCATAATGCTATAATCGGATCAATTTTAATCATAATGCCATAATCGGATCAATTTTCATCATAATGCCATAATCGAATCAATTTTCATCATAATGCCATAATTGAATCAATCATAATTCCATACGATCGGATCAATTACAATTTCATCACAATATTCCACAATCGGCTCAAATTCAATTTCATCAAGAATCATATGATCGGATCAATCAAAATTCCATATGATCTGATCAATTCAATTACAAATTCATATGATCGGATCAAATTCATCAAGATTCATATGATCGATAAGATCAACTCAATTTCATCAAAATTCCCATAATCAATGGGATCAATTCAATTTTATTACGATGGGATCAATTCAATTTTCATCACATATTCACCTAATCGATGGAATCAATCACAATCAAAATAAAATTATCATCCCATGGTACATACTTAATCTCATTACCAAAATAAAATCATCACCCAACCAATCAAATTTATTCAAAAATATATTGAATCATATGAATTAATCTTAATCAAATTCAAACTCATTCAAATCAAATTTTGATTACATGAAATTCAAGCATTCGGGTCAATAGATATGAAACTCAAACACATTCACATCAGATTTCACATTAAATTAAAACATATGGGATCAGAGGATTGATGGGAAATCAAAGGGCTGTAATTGGATAAATGATGTAGGGATGGGTCAAGGGTTGGATTTGGTTAATGAGGAGGTAAGTGGTTGCAGCATGTGGTGGTCTCAAGGTGGATGTAGGTGCTGAGAGAAGTGAATGGCAGATTGGTGATGGGATGAACAGGTTTTTTAAAGAGTTTGTGAGGTGTGAGTGGGTTTTGATCTGGTGTGTGCAGCAAACAAGGAATAAAAAGAAAGCCAAAGCAAAAGGGATGGCTGGGCTTACCTTGGCCGCTTAATCTTCTTCTTCGGCTTCCTCTGAGTCTCGCTCAATCTCAAATTTTCCCTCTACTTCTGTTTTTTTTTTTTTTCAAAAGCTGCAGCCCCTCTCTTTCGGTTCAGTTCTCTCTCTCTATTCTCTTTTTTTTTTTCTTGGTTTTTCCTCCTTCTTCTCTACCGCCTTCTCTCTCTTTTCTCCTTCTCGATTCTACTCCCTCTCTCTTCTGTTTTTTTTTATTCTTTCTCTCTCACCGCTCTCTCTCCCTTTCTCGATTTCCCTTTCGGTTCCCCCCCCCCACTTTTCTGATTTTTTCTTTATTTATTCTTTCTCTCTCTCTCTCTCTCTCTCTCTCTCTCTCTCTCTCTCTCTCTCTCTCTCTTCTCTCTCTCTCTCCCTCTCTCTCCACTTCTTTCCGTTTCTTATTCTTTTTTCCTTTTCTTATTTTATTCTTTTTCTTCTCCTTTCTCACTCCCTCCGGATTCTCCTCCACTTTCTCTCTTTTTTTTTATTATTATTTTTTTTTATCTCCTTCCTTCCACTTCCCGGATCTCCTCCTTTCCTTTCTTTATAATTTTTTTCTTCCATATCTTCTCCCCTCTTCTTTCTCTCGGGTCTCCTCCTTTCTCCTCAATCTTCTCGATTTTCTCCTCTTTCTTTTTCTGTTTTTTTTTTCTTTTTATATTTCTTCTTTCCTTTTTCAAATTCTCTTCTCGATCCTTTTAATTGAGTCCTCAAATTCTCCAGATTCTCTCTATCACTCTCATTCTTCTATCAACTCAATCTTTCCTTCTTCCTTCCTTTTTTAGATTTTATTCGGATCCTACTTTTTTTTATATAAAACATATAAGTATATAATATATTAATATATTAATATATATAATATAATATACATATAAGACATATGTATAGATTATATGATATATTATAATATATTATATATTATATAAACTATAAATAATATATAAAAGAAATACATGCATAAGCGTCCACATGAATTGGTCTGGATTGACAAGGATTAACTAGATTGGGCCAAATTGGCTTGGGTTGAGCTGAGTTGACTGGATTGACTGGAATTAAATGAGTTTTCTCTCTCTATCATTTCATGGGCCATTTCCACTGTCATCCCGCACGGAATTTTTTGATAGTCTTTATTCCAAATTTTCTACGTTCACTTTGTAGAACATTAAAAATGAGGAATATAGGAACTTGAATCACCTCATTTGGAAGTAAAATGGTCAACTTATGAATTTTTGAAGTTTAAGCGGACCAATTATCGATAATTTGGCTGACCATTCTGCATGAGATCCTTCGGAGGCTTCTACCGGAAATATTTTACGTCCACTTTGTAGAGTACTAAAAATGGAACATAATGAGACTGGAATCACCTGATTTGGATATGGAATGATCAAAATATGAATTTTTGAATATTAAATGACAATTTCCATATGTAATTTTGCATGGGACCCTCCGGAGACTTCTACCCGAGATTTTCCACGTCCACTTTGTAGGACATCACAAATGAAGAATAATGGCCTTGGAATCATCTGAATCCGACGTAGAACGGAAAAGATATGAAGCTTTGAAGTTCTAACGATAATTTTGCATGAAAGCTCGCATGGGGCCCGTTGATGACTTCTGCCCGAAATTTTTCACGTCCACTTTGAAGATGACTGAAAAAAAAGGAATATTGGCATTGGAATCATCTGATTCTGATATCAGATGACCAATATATGATGTCTTGAAGTTTGAATGATAATACATGCATCGTATGATAATTACGTAAATGCCCTTGTAGTTTCAAACTACGATATCTTCCTTGTTTGAAGTCAGAATTTGATGATTCCGGTCTCATTTCGAAGATAATTTCACAACCTATTCATCTAAGTAGATAATAGCCCATGACCCTGCTGTGGGGTTCAGTGGAGAATCACAAATCTTTGGGTTAAAGACCAGAAACCTGCCATATTAGTTCACTTATGCAGAGGGTGGCAAAAATGGGGTGCTTATAGATGCCCCTCTTTAGCCAAGATTATTACCAATTGAAGGCTGAAGATAAAAGAACCACATTTTTGGGATATGAGTGAGATTTCTTATTGGGCTGCACTTAGGGATATTTGTCCTAAACTGCCTACGTATTCTAAGGGTGTCCTAGAAATCAAGCCCAGAACGTAGTTCGACTGGCAAGAAGGTTTGCTCTTCTTGGAAGATTGGTGAATGCTCTTCTTGTATGAAGCTAGGCTGAATGCAAGGTATGTGCGGGCTTGGACCCGGCTTGATCCATTTATAGGCTGATAAACCTCTTCTTGTACGAAACTAGGCTGTGAATACAAGGCTCATTAGTAGGCTGGGAACCTCTTCTTGCTGAGGTGACTCATGATGCAAGGTATGTGCGGGCTTGGACCCGGCTTGATCCATTTGTAGGCTGATAAACCTCTTCTTGTATGGAGCTAGGCTGTGAATACAAGGCTGATTGCATGAGCTTGGGCTCGGATTTGATTTGTTTGGATGGAAGACTTGATGTCTTCTATTTGATTGAATTGAGGCTCTTTTGATTGAGATTCTGAGATTGTTTTTTCTGAATAAGCTAGGGCTCTGCATTTGATTCACTTATAGGCTGAGATTGAATTGATCTTTGAATGAGCTAGGGCTCTGCATTCACTTATAGGCTGAGATTGACTTGATCTTTGAATGAGCTAGGGCTCTGCATTCACTTATAGGCTGAGATTGACTTAATCTTTGAATGAGCTAGGGCTTTACATTTGATTCACTAATAATCTGAGATTGATTTGATCTTTGGATGAGCTAGGGCTCTGCATTTGATTCACCACTAATCTGAGATTGATTTGATCTTTGGATGAGCGAGGGCTCCACATTTGATTATGAAATGAGCAAGAGCTCGGAATATCACTTTTAGGGTGAGGAATTTTCTATTGATTCTGAAATGAACAGGAACTCAGAAGATCACTTAAAGGGTGATACTAAATGACTCTTCTTTGAAGTTCCTACCAACTTTGGACCTTTGGGGTTGAAAATTGGAATATCCTTCTTGGAAGCTCTATGGCTATGAACCTTTAGGATGCTTGAAAGTGACCCATATAGGAAAGCTTTGTTGACTTTGAACCGTTAGGGTTGGAATCTGACCCATCTTGGAAGTCTATTGACTTTGAACCTATAGACTGCTGGACATATTTGAAATGATGGTGAATTCCTTGGCAGTTTTCCAAGGTTTTTTTGCCCCTGCTTTATTGGTGAAGACACAAAACATGACATCGATGGAAATGGTGTCATGGACTTCGCTGGCATGATACCTAGATTTGAAATTTTCCATTTATGACCCGTACTGAAAGTTTGACTCAATTTCAGCACGGTAGGGATGGCTTGGTTACTCCCTTTGAAGGGTTCCATGTAATTTAAAGGTGATGATTTTCTTCAGCCAACATTGGTGTTGTTGGATTTTGGATTGAAAGAAACTCTAGCGATGATTTTGGACAAGAATGAGGGGAGCTTGACAGTCTCTAACATAAAGTGATTTTATTGATTGACCTTGGTGTTAGACTGTCGAGGGGCATCTGGTCAACTAAGTTCTTTGACTATGCATTATGGTAGACCAAATTGGTAGAATAGCCAAGCGGCGATGAAATGTGACATGGGTTTGGCCCTTGAACTAGTCTCATGAAAAGCTCAGGGCCTTGCAACATTGTTGTGCCAATTTTGAAAGATGAATGAACCATAGCCCCAAA
>JAMYWD010000805.1:0-14000 GCA_028583415.1 Protea cynaroides | reverse complement strand
TATTTGTTGCTATGACTTGTATGATTGTTTGTGCATCTTACATGTCATCCAATAATTATTATATATCTTGTTCATGCATATTTATTTATTTTTCCTTTACGATATTAATGATAAAGATAGGCATGTGTTTTTGTGTGGACAGTGTGTTGGATGGGGAGAGGTTGTAGCATCAAACCCTTCACCACATTGACATTGTCGTATCATATTTATTTTAGCAAACTTAATACATCATAGGGTATCTGTATGACCCGCACGCAACAAACCCGGTCTAACCTTACATTCTCGTGTTGCAACCAGTCTTCCCATCATAATCGGCTTAAGTTAACCAATTGTATGAAAAAACCACAAGATAAGGTAAGTAACGAGTCAAATTTAGCTAATGTGGTTGACCGTTTAAGATCTTGTGGAAGCAACCAGACAAAAACTAAAACCAGAAAATTTTGGTCGTGTGGTTGCAGGTGTGGTCGGATGTGTGGACGGAATGTGTGGTCGATACATGAGACCACACATGAGACCACACCATGAGACCAGACATGAGACCACGCAGTGTGTCGTCTCATATATTTTGACCACAGGTCTGACCACACATCCGACCACACGCTTATAGCAAGCATATTTTGTAACCAAACAAAGTTTTTGACTACTGTGACTTGGTAAATATGTACCCTAACTTAAATACATTAATTGTTTTGGTTCCTAATAGATTCAAAGTGACTTCCAAAGCTTGGGATAGGAACAAACATCGATCAAAGGTGAGGAAACAAGACCTAAACTAATTGGCTAATAACAAGCTATTTTACTTATTGAGTCTAATGCCATAAATGATTCTATGCTTGTATGCTTGTAATGTGTATTTCACATGTCATCCAATATTCGTGTTATTATTGCTCATGCATATTTAATTCCATATATTTATAATATGATGACGATGTTGATGCTAGGAATAGCATATGAATGTATGTGTGTGGTTAGTGTACTTGATGCTAATGGGGCATCAGGGGGAGGACGTGACACTGTGGTTCATCCTGGTCACCAAACTCTATCTCTATCTCTACTCAAGTCTTGTCCATTGACATTGTCGTATCGCCATTACCTTAGCAGAACTATTACGTAGTAGGGCATCAGGGGAGGTGGTCTCAGACCGTGTAGTCTCTGACTCTGTTGGGGGGCCTTAGCTCTATCTCTATGGACATATTTAGTGATGCTAGGGTGAGGCCTTAGATACACTGTTTGGCAAGAGAAAGAGAAGAAAAGGAAGAAAAGAAAGCAAAAAGGAGAAGAGTTACAGAGAAGGAGTATTCTTCTCAGGTATGGATACTAATTCCATGAGTTTCTACAGACCTTAGGTTAGGTAATGAAGAGAGTATGATCTCGGAGAGTCCCAAACCATCAACCCATGGTTAGGTTTTCATGGAAAACCATTGGTGAATTCATGAAAGCTATATAGGTGAATGATTCATGGTTTTAGACCATAGAATGTCTGTATAATGGACTTTAGGAGCAAGCCATAGGACCCCAAACACGAAGAATGGACTGAAAGGAAGAAAATTGACCCAAACCCACAGGGGGTCGATGGCCAATCGACCCTATCAGACCCTGAATATCGACCCCCAATGTTTGGGAAGTCCAGAATAGGGGGGGGGTTGCACCCAGGGTCGATCATGACTCCGACCCTATCTCCGACCCCCAGTTAACAACATGGTTTTTAAATTCGAAATTAATTCTAATTAAATTCTATCGACTTTGTTAGGTCTTCTAGCAATATAATAACATTATAAAGGTGATTCTAAAGCTTGGAAAAAGATCTATTAACAAGCTAAGGTGAGGGAACAAGACCTAAACTAACTGGTTAATAATAAATTGTTTTATTTCTTGAGTCCAATGCCATATTGATTTTATGTGTGTATGTTTGTATGTGCATTCAACATGTCATCCAATATTTCTATTATTTGTTCATGCATATTTACTTTATTGTTTATAACATGATGATGATGATGATGATAGGAATAGACATGTGAATGTTTGTGTTTGGCTAGTGTATATGGTGCGGGTAGGGATGGTATCAACCGGTACAGCCATGACCGTTCTTCATGCGGTGTATATTGTGCCATGGTCTACTCAAGTCATGTCCACTGACGTCGTCGTATCGCCATTACCTTAGCAGAACTATTATGTCGTAGAGTATCAGGGGAGGTGGTCTCGGTCCTTGTAGTCTCTGACTCTACCGGGGGGCCTTAGCTCTATCTCTATGGATGTTCTGAGGGATGCCGGGGTGAGACCTTGGATACACTTTTTGGCATTAGGATTGGTTAGTTGCGAGCCCAGTTTGCAACCCTAGCCAGCAGGGGTTTATTTGTTGGTATTGTATCAACCGGTACAGCCATGACCGTTTTTCATGGGGTGTATATTGTGCCATTCTGGGTGCATGTGGGGTGACTGTGCCGTTTTCATTGGGCATTTCCACACACTCCTGTATAGAGGTGCGGTGGCCACCTATGCTTTCTATAGCACAGTGCAAACTTTAAACCGGACCAAAGATATGATTTCACTACATACATACGTATTGTTGCATTGTTTTGTTTGCTCACTGAGCCATGATGTGTGCTCACCCTTTCGATGTTGAATATTTTTAGTTGATGATGCAGGTACGACTGTTGAATATTATGTGAATGCTCCAGTGTAGGGGAACGTGGCGGCGATGGAAGTGGAAGAGGAAGTGGATACACATGACTCCTCTTGTGAGTGCAACTCATGTGTATTCGATTAGTTATTTTTCTAGTTTTCTTTATTTGGATTTATTAAGGACATGTATTTGATATTTATTTATGTCTCAGTTGATACAGAATAATTTACTATTTAAATATTAATAACACAGTAGATTCTCAGTTTATTTTGTTATAAAACTTCCGCTATTGTGTATTTACTCTGTTTATGAATATGAATGTATGGGGTTTAGATAAAATGGATATAGCCTACTCGAGATCCTGGTTGAAACGTTGATTTGATAGTGGTTCATCACACCATTCTGAATAGAGCAGAATTGGGGTGTGACACAGGTTGACTGCTTTCATCTCCCAATGGTCATCCTGAAGAATCTGATTATATATTTTTGCGCTCACCTGTGTAGATAGAAATTATGGCTCACTGGGTGCATAGTAAACCAACCGACCATCATTGGAAATGCCTAGGAGATCAGCCAATTCTTGACAGGTTGAAAGAGATCGGAACACCTTTCACCCAGCTGGTGATCCGAAGCTCTCTACCCCCGTCAACATCTTCTAAGTCACCCTCTACCTATAGGTAACGAGAGAACTGTTTGACCAAGTCCGGGTGAGTGCAAGCCCCGTACAAGAACACTAAAACCCAACCCATGTCACCAAACGCCCTTTCCACATCAAACAGGGCTAAATGGGCTAGGTTTACACACCGACCCGCTTCAACTTTCTTTCGATCAAACCAAGGATATCGCACCTCCGATTCAAAGAACCTGAAGCGTCGTAGGTCATGAACTCGAGGAACCTTAGTGCGAACCATGATAACCACAAGAGAAGAAGATAAGAAAATAAGTTAGATAAATTTAAAAAATTTAACGGCATAACTACATAAAATGGAAAATAAAACCTTACTTTTCACCCGAACATTTGGGTAGGAGAACTTCCATAGGTCCCAGACCATCCTTCAAGGCTCATACAATTGGAAATTTAAACTAGGTAGGTCGAATTTGAAGAAATTTGGACAATTGGGAAAACCCCCAAAATTTAGCTAAAAAATGGGCATTTTCAAGTTTCGACTAAACTAATCGATGAAACTTAAATTTTCTTTAGGGGTTTTTCATCCATTGGGTGGCCAATAGCAAAAGCCCCCCAATAAAAACTAAAATTTTATGGTCAAAATATATTAATTAGAAGAAAAGGCTACAAATAGCAAAAACCCTAGGTATGAAATCTTAAAAATTGAGAAAAGTAGAGAACATACCTCAAGGAATGGAGTGACGGTTGTTGATCGATTAAAAAATCACCAAGTTTATATGGTCGATACTGTAGCAACTCACATGTGGCGAGTTGAGTAGAGAGTATAAGAGGAAGAAGGAGAATGAGTGGGAAAGTTTTCAAAAAATTGGTTTAAAAACCTGATTTTGAATCATATGGTCGCATAATTCGACCAAAACCATCGACCGTATGATCGACCATAGGGTCTCGGTAAGTTGCCAAGATTTTGAATGTCGCACGTATGGTCACACAACATGCGACCATAGGCCATCAACCTTATGAATGACTATTGTCTGCATTTTGTTTCTGTTTGAACCTTTGCATATTGATTTTGTTTTTCTCTCGCCTTCCATTGTGAGACTAACCCAATACTACCATCATATCTTGTCTCACATGTACAACCTATCTAATACCATTCAACCAAGAGTTTAACTGGCTAGATGCAGAGTAAGTAGAAGGAGACAAAATGCAAACCGATCTCCACCACCTATGGAGACTAATGACAATGTAGGTCAGCAAGGACTGGAAGGAAATATTAGAACTCAAAATGTTTCACCTCAGAATGTGCACACCCAAGCCAACCCAACCAACCTACCTGCACCACCCATAGATTTGGCTAATGCGGTGATGAATTTAGCACAACAAATGCAACAAATACAGCAAGTGCAAGCCAACATGCAAGCTACTATGGGAATTGCTTTCCCAGCTGCAAACACAACACCTCTACCTACGGGACAAGCTAGTACTGCATCTGGTGGTAGCAACACTGTACCTCAAGCATCGCAGACACCAGTAGTACAAGGCCAAGTGGAAAACCATGAAGCACCGCAAGGCCGGTATAACCAAGGAAATTATCAGTACCAACTGCCTATGTATGGATCATATGCACATTATCAGCTTGATTACTCCAGACTGATCGAGCGTTTCTGAAAGTTAAAGCCGAAGGAATTTATAGGCAAGCCATCAGATCCGTTATGTCCAGCTTACTGGATCGATGAGATGGAAAGAAACTTTATGCTGATGACTATAAATAAAGAAGAGAAGGTATTATGTGCCACTTTTATGCTAAAAGTTGATGCACACCATTGGCAGAAATCTACTCGGAGTTATCCGTTGACAAAGCACGCCTAACCGACTGGGCTACCTATAAAGAAGCTTTATTTGAGAAGTATTTTCCCAAGAGTTTCAGAGATCAAATGGAAAAGTAGTTTTTGAGTCTGTATCAGGGACAGATGACTGTAGACGCATATCAATAGCGTTACGAAAAACAATTTTTCCCCCTCTAGTATGCAAGAGGAAAATACGAAAACCAAAAGGCTCATCTTGGGACTTAGGGAAGGATCCGTGAGCACGTATTGGGACTAGAAAAGAATGTTCATAATGAAGCTGTACAGATTGCTCAAGTACTGAAATCGAGCCGGAGGGAAAGTTATTTTTGCTTAGAATAGAGGTATTAAAAGGCCTAATGGGAACTCAAAGACATTTAAACACTTTCATACTCAAGGCTTCAATGTTGCAGTCAAGACTACTCCGACAACCCAACCTCAACAGAAGAAAAGTAGTGCTAGAGTTAAATGCTTTAACTATAATCAAGTAGGACATTATTCAAGGGAGTGTCCTAAGCTAAGGAAGTAGCTACAACAAGGAATGGTTTATGTAGTTACAACGGAGGAGGCGGCCGCATCGCCTGATGTAGTCATTGGTATGACCTGAATCTTTCATTTTGTACTACCTTATGTGAGCATTCAGACTAAATTAAATCAAATCGCAGGTATCATACTAATGCCTTACCCGCTAGGGTACTCTTTGACTCTGGAGATACTCATTATTTTATATATGTGTCCTTTGGAAAGAAGTTAAATCTACCCCTCAGACCTTTATACTACAAACTTCTTGTACGATCACCAATGGGATTAGAAGTGGAACTAGACAAAGGTTATGGACCATGTCCAGTTTTTATTGGCGAGAAGATTTTGGATGCAACCTTAATTCAACTTGAAATTGAAGACTTTGACATTATCTTGGGAATGGATTGGTTAGCTCGGTACTCTACAAACCTATTCTGTACGGAAAAAAAATTGACATCTAAAGACAAAGAATGAGCAAAGTTTAGTTTTACGAGAATCAAACTTCTCTGTAAACGAAAACTCATTCTCTCTGCATTGAGGGCTAGAAAATGCCTTGAGAAAAGAGGAATTTTGTATCTAGTATCTATGGTCGACCTCAATAAGGAAGCACCACGTATGGAGGATATTGAAGTTATGCTTGAATTTTTAGATTTATTTCCTGAGGAACTACCAGTACTACCACACGATCGAGTGACAGAGTTCGTTATAGATCTTATACTCGGAGCCGTACTAGTATCGAAAGCACCCTATCGAATGGCTCCTACTGAACTGAAGGAACTGAAGGTACAATTAAAGGAATTACTGGACAAGGGTTATATCAGACCCAACATATCATCATGGGGAGCGCCAATATTGTTCTTGAAAATGAAAGATGATAGCGTTCGACTGTGTATAGATTATCAAGAATTAAATAAGCTTACAATGAAGAATCGATACCCGTTGCCTCCAATCGATGACTTGTTCAATCAGTTGCAAGGTACCAAAGTTTTCCCCAAAATTGGTCTTCGGTCAGGATACCATCAGTTGAAGATTAAGCAAGGTGATATTCTGAAGACAGCATTCAGAACCAGATATGGACATTATGAATTTTTAGTCATGTCTTTTGGATTGACTAATGCACCCATAAATTTTATGAAATTCATGAATTAGTATTCCATGATATGTGGGATACGTCAGTCATTGTATTTATTGGCGACATACTAGTCTACTTGAAGGATAAAGAAACTCATGTCACAATTCTAAGAGTCGCTCTACAATGACTAAGAAAAGAGAAGCTTTACATAAATTTACAAAGTGTGAGTTCTGGCTAAATGAAGTCACTTTCTTAGGCCATGTTGTATCTGCTGAAGGAATTAAAGTGAATCCTAGCAAGATTGAAGCCATTGTGAAGTGGAAAGCACCTAAGAATGTTGCGTAAATCAAAAGTTTCTTAGGTTTAGCTGGTTACTATTGACGATTCGTGGAAGATTACTTTATAATCCTCGTACCTCTCACTAGTTTGACCAAGAAAGGAGAAAAGTTTGTTTAGACCGATAAATGTGAAGTGTGTTTTCAAACATTGAAGGCTAGATTGATATCAGCTTCTATCTTGACTATTATGATCCTAGGACAACCATTTACCTTGTACACTGATGCGTCTGGGTTAGGTTTAGGATGTGTGCTTATGGAAGGAGAACAAGTAATTACGTATGCCTCAAGACAACTGAAAACACATGAGAAGAACTATCCCACTCATGACTTGGAATTAGCAAGAGTAGTACATTTTGTTAAGATATGTAGACATTATTTGTATGGAGAGAAATTTCAGATTAAATCAGATCATACGAGTCTCATTCATCTTTTTAATCATAAGGAGTTAAACATGAGACAAAGAAGATGGTTTATCGGAGGATTATTATTGTGATATCCCGTATCATCCAAGAAAAGCTAATGTAGTTGATGACGCACTAAGCAGGAAAGCAATGACAAAATCCCAAGAAGAAGTTAGTACAAATGTTGTGGTGTGTGTCACAGGGAGAGTATTTAATTACGGTAAAGAGCAGTTCGTGATTGATATTCTGAATGAATCAACTGACCAAGGGCTTATTCATTTATTCGTAAACATGTTTGCTACATTGAAGATTGTACCTGATCTATTAGACGAACTGAAAGTTGTTATTAAAATCATACCCTTATCTGAGAATGGTTCAAGAAGACCTCGAAAAAGGTAGGACTACTACTGAGTTCACCTTGGTCATTGAAAAGGTACTAAGACACAAAGGAAGGCTATGTGTTCCAGAAAATGAAGAATTGGATATTAGACACAGGCAAATGAAGGAATCTCACACCGCCACTTATTCGGTACACCCTGTAAGTACGAAGATGCATCATGATCTGAAGAAACTATATTGGTGGAGAGGAATAAAAGCGCATGTAGCTAAATTTGTGTCTCAATGCTCAAATTGTCAGCAAGTAAATGCTAAAAGGCAAAGAGCAACAGGATTGTTGCTGCCACTGCCATAACCAACATGGAATTGGGATTGCATAACTATGGACTTCATCACCGGGTTATCCTTGACTCCCCAAGTAGTTGACGCGGTCTGGGTGATTGTGGATCGTTCGACCAAGACAGCGCATTTCATAGCTATTCGACCTCATTATAGCCTAGAGAGGTTAGCTAAGCTTTATGTTGATAATATTGTCCGATTACATAGTGAACCTGAAAGCATTGTGTCCGACAGAGACCCACGCTTTACCTTATAGTTCTGGGAAGGATTACAGAAGGCTATGGGAACAACATTGAAGTTTAGTACTGCATTCAATCTTCATACAAATGGACAGTTGGAGCGTACTATTCAGATTGTACAAGACATGCTTCGAGCTTGTGTTATTAATTTCGAAGGATCATGGGAAGAGAAATTACCATTGATTGAGTTCGCTTATAACAATGGCTATCAAACAACTATACAAATGTCACCCTATGAAGCACTGTATGGTAGGAAATGTCAATCTTCTTTGTTTTGGAATGAAGTTGGATAATGGAGTATTGTTGGACCAGAGTTTGTTGAAGAAACTTGTTGAGTAGTCAACATTATCAAGGAAAGAGTCCAAATAGCTTAGAATCATCAGAAGCAATATGTAGATAATCGACGCAGAGATCTCGAATTCACAATAGGTGATAAGGTATTTCTAAAAATATCTCCTATGCATGGTTTAAAATGATTTGGACCGAAGGAAAAGGCGTGTCCCGGATATATTGGACCTTATGAAGTTCAAGATAGACGTGGAAAACTAGCATATCGGTTAGCACTACCACCATCAATGTCAAGTGTGCATGATGTATTTCATATCTCATTACTAAGAAGTAAGTCGAGAGATCCAACACACGGGTTAACAATGGATCCACGAGGATTTGGCCAAGATTTGACGTTCGAAGAAGTACCTTTTGAGATCACTAGTCGGAAGGTGCAACGTCTTCGCAACCATGACATTTACTACGTTAAGGTTACTTGGAGAAGAAGTTACATGGGAGGAAGAGAACACTATGCGGAAGCAATATCCTTACTTATTCGAGTCGAAAGGTATGTACAAATTTTGAGAAAAAAAATTTTATAAGAGGGGGGGAGTTGTAGGACCCGCACTTCACTAACATGGTCTAACCGTATTGTGCCAGGTCTTTCCATCATTCCTAGTTCAAGTGGACTGAGCGTGTGAAGATAGATCACAAACCAGGCATGAGAATCGAGTTAAAAACACTAAAAACATACCTAAGGTTGCATGCCTAGGTAGCTATGGTCGACTATAAGGGAGGGAACCAAAAATCTCAAATCCAGAACCCCACGGTTGATGATTTTTACCCTACGATGGATGGTTTATGTGACCGTATAATCGACCATGAGAACCCAAATCAGACTTCGAGTTTTGGAAACTTTCCTAAACTAAAGGATTGCTTTCCTAATTGAAAGAGGACTATATATGGAGAGTTTTACTCTATATAAAGGATGTCCCTCAGCCCTTTTTCACTCTTTCATAACATTTGTAAACCCTAGAGAAAGAAAAAGAAGAGAAGGAAAAGAAGGAGAAGAAGAAAAAGCTAAGTAGAAGAATTTACTAAGAAGAGAGTGGCTCTCTATCATAGGCAAGGTATGAAACGATTCTCTGGAGATGTAAACTCTAAGGAATAAGACTTCTATGGATGATAGGCAATATCCACCTATTATGATCTATGTGATTTCCTTGAGAAAATCCCAAGGAGAACCGTGAGGAGTGAATTTGATGATTAGGGATGAAAAGAAATTACTAATGAAGGCCATAGGATGACCTTAGAATAAACCCAATTCAAGAACCGAAGAATTAACTCAGGAAGAACTCAAATTTCATGTAAACTGTGACCAAAAATCTCATGGTCGCAGCTATGGTCGATTATAGCATGACCAGGTATGACCAAAGATCGACCATACGCATTCAAGAAGATTTCAGAATTCATATGGTCGCAGCTACGGTCGCACCATATGCGACCATAGGGTATCGAACATAGATAGTAAGGTCAATACCGCATGAGACTATAGGACTAATCAGATACTTATTAGTGCTCTATTTTGATTTTCGACTACTGTAACATGTCACATATAAACTGTAACTTAAATTCATATAACTTTTAGGTTGTTAAATCAATTCAAAGAGAATTTCAAGGCTTGAAAGGACATCGAGAATTGTTAATAGGTGAGAGAACATGACCTAAACTAATTGGTTAGTAACAAACTATTTATTTTTATTGAGTCAAATGCCATGATTGATTCCATGCGTGTATGCTTGTATGGTGCATCTCACATGTCATCCAATATTCTTGCTATTACTGTTCATGCATACTTATTTCTGATTATTTATAACATGATGACAATGATGATGCTATGAATAGGCATGTGAATGTATGTGTGTGGTTGATGTGTTAGATGCGAGTGGAGAATCAGGGGGAAGACATGGCATGGTGGTCTTCGACCTCATCACCAGACTCTAGTTCTATCTCTACTCAAGTCTTGCCCACTAACATTATCGTATCGCCATTACCTTAGCAGAACTATTACGTCATAGGGCATCTGGAGAGATGGTCTCAGACCGTGTGGTCTCTGACTCTGCCAGGGGGCCTTAGCTCTATCTCTATGGACGTATTAAGGGATACTGGGGTGAGGGCTTAGATACACTATTTGGCATTAAGATTGATTATTTACGAGCCCAATTTGCAAGCCCTCGCCAATAAGGGCTTACGTGTTGGTATAGGTAGGGCATCAGGGGAAGCGTTGGTAGTGTTGGATCTGGACAATTTAGCTCTATCTCTATTCCATGGTGGGGGCATGTGGGATGGCAATGGTGTTTGATTCATTGGACGGATTCACACACTCGTGTATAGAGGTGCGGTGGCCCCCAAACCTTTCTATTGCACATTGTAAACTTAAAAACTAGACTAAAGATATGAATTCAATGCATGCATATGTTTATTGTATTTTTTGTTTGCTCATTGAGCCGTGATGTGTGCTCACACTTTCGACGTTGAATATTTTTAGTTGATGTTGCAGGTCCTACGGTTGAAGAATATATGAATGCGTCGACGTATTGACACGTTGATGCGATGGATGTATATGATGAAGAAGATGCGCATGATTCATCATGCTAGTGAAACCAATGTGTTTTTGCTTAAGTTTAGTTATAATTTAAACATTGGATATGTAATTGATTATTTATATTTATATCTTGTGGTTTAGAGATAATTGGATTAAATACTTACTTATCAATGTTAGACTCTCAGTTCATTATCTATAAAATTTCCGCTTATTTGTTTATTACCTCTGATTATTAATGTTAAATGTGTGTGTGGTTTGATATGATGGGTGCAACCTATGTGAGATCCTGGGTGAACCATTGGTTTATTGGTGGTTCATCACACCATTCTGGTTAGACCAGAATTGGGGTTTGACATTTGATCCAGACACTTTACATCTATCTCTATTCCATGGTGGGTGCATATGGGATGGCAATGGTATTTGGTCAATTGGGAGGATTTATACACTCGTGTATAGAGATGCAGGGGTCACCAAACCTTTCTATAGCACATTGCAAACTTAAAAAGTAGACTAAAGATATGAATTGAATGCATGCATATGTTTATCGCATTGTTTTGTTTGCTCACTGAGCCATGATTTGTACTCACCCTTTCAACGTCGAATATTTTTAGTTGATGATGCAGGTCGTACTATAGAAGATTATGTAAATGCATCGATGTATGGATACGTTGTGGCCATGGACGTAGAAGCTGTTGATGATGCACATGATTCTTCATGCGAGTGCAACCACTGTGTTTGTGATTAGTTTAGCTATGTTTGACTATCGGAACATGTAATGGATTAATTATTTTTATGTCTTGAGTTTTGGAGATAATCGAATTAATTATTTATTATCATTGTCAGACACTCAGTTCATTATCTGTAAGACTTCCGCTTATTTATTAATTACCTCTGATATTGCTGTAGAATGTGTGTCTTGTTTGATATGGTGGGTACGTCCTGTACGAGATCTTGGTTTAACCGTTGATTTATTGGAGGTTCATCACACTAATCTAGTTAGATCAGAATTACGGTATGACAACTCGGCATCAGAGCATCTCAGGTTTTACCCATTGACATAACTACTTCCACATCAGTTATGAACTGAGTTAGGATAAGAATTAAAAACTGTAATAAGAACGCAGCACAAGCACCTGTGTTGTTTGAGACATAAACTAAAAAGAGAATAATGCACATATGCGAATGGAATATATATATATATATATATATATATATATATATATATATATATATATATATAAGAATATGATAAATGTACATCCAAATCAGTATACTGTCGACAATCTTGACAGTTACTCTGTATTATAAAAAGGGAAAAAGAAATAAATGATATCATGGAGCTGGAGGCGCTGGAGGAGGAGGTGCCTCACCTTCTCTATCATAGTCCTCAGCATACACTCGCGCGAGCCAGGCCACCTAAGCCTGAGTCGCTTGTTGACTAGATGTCAGATATACTACCTACTGGTCTGTAGAGCGTTGGGCATCTAGAAGCTCTCCTATTCTTTGATTAGTCAAGCGCTGAGTGTCTCGAATCTCATGTAGTAGCCCCATCATGTCATCTGGTGGTGTGCATAAAACGCCAGCCCTAGTAGAATGTTGTGGTGATGGAGGAGCTATGACAACCATATCCATGTACATCCTATCATCATCCTCCTCATCATCATTCTCATGTGCCTTTGCTACTGGTGCTGCCGCCTCTGCATCAATTGCCGCTACTCGAGTGAAAGGACGTCTCGTAGCATTCCTCTTGCCATCACTGACCTGTATCTCTCTCTTCACCATCCTGCTGATGGTCCCTATCACATCCCAATTCTGAACCAACCAGAATGGTGTGATGAACCATCAATAAACCAACGGTTCAACCAGGATCTCGTATAGGCTATCCCCACCATGTTAAACCAAAACACATTCCACATTAATCAGAGATAACAAAGTAAATAGCAGAAGTCTTACAGATAATGAAATGAGGTCTAGTCATGATAAGTAATTAATATGCCATTTATCTCTAAGTAACCAAAACATAATTTAATACATATTACAAATATCCAAATACGAAAATTAAACTCTAAGCGTATCCATAGTGAAACGCTCGCTTAAAGAATCATAATAGTCTTCCACAGCTTGCTCATCATGGCCGCCACATGTTCATATGTTGGCTTGTTGACATAATCTTCAACCATAATACTTGCAACATCAGAAACTAAAAAGAATGCGCACGAGGGTCAGCTTTCCAACTTGAGGTCAGTGAGTAAACAAAACAATGCAACAAACATATGCATGCATTCAATTCAGATCCTTAGTCTGGTTCACAAGTTTGCAATGTGCAATAGAAAGGATAGGTGGCCACCGCACCTCTATACACGAATGTGTGGAACCGCCCAATGGATCGAACACCATTGCAGCCCCCACATGCACCCACCATGGAATAGAGATAGAGCTAAAGTGCTTAGGACTGCACCGCATCACACTTCCCCTGATGCTCTACCCATACCAACTCGTAAGCCCGTGTTGGCAAGGGCTTGCAAACTGGGCTCGTAACTAAGCAATCCTAATGTCAAACAGTGTATCCTAGGCCTCACCCCAGCATCCCTCAATACGTCCAAAGAGATAGAGCTAAGGCCCCCGTGGCAGAGTCCGAGACTACACGGTATGATAACACCTCCCCTGATGCCCTATGACGTAATAGTTTTACTAAGGTAATGGCGATACGACGATGCTAGTGGACAAGACTTGATTAGAGATAGAACTAGAGTCTGGTGACCAGGATGAACCACAGTGTCACGTCC
>JAMYWD010000804.1:0-25000 GCA_028583415.1 Protea cynaroides | reverse complement strand
GTTCCGATTCAAAGTCCATTTCCCATTCTTTCTTCTCTGCTTCGACTCAACTCATCCCTTTGAGTTGCTACATTGACAACTCCGATCTGTTGGTGGTTTGCCCTCCTTGTTTCATCGTCTACACCTCCGCTACAGGTATGCCTTCTACCTTTTCATGTTTTTAGGTTTCTATACCTAGGTTTTTGCTCGTTTATCTCATATTTTTCAAATTAAACTTTTTCCAATCGTAAAAATTTGATTTTTATTGGCGGCTTTGTTGTTGATCACTCGAGGAACGAAAGCCCTCAAAAATATTTGAGTTTCATTGGTTGGTTGTCGAGAAACTCGAAATTTACACTTTTTGCCCTAATTTTGTTGAGATTTTGAATTTCATGAAATTTCTTGCAATTTAATCTCATTAGTTGAAATTTTCGATTGTATAAGTCCCATAGAATAGTTTAGGATCTATCTAAGTCCTCCTACCCACGAGTATGGGTGAAAAGTGAGGCTTTTGACCAATTTACGTCGTTATTATGTCAAAATTTTGGGTTTTTACCCTCTACCAAGCCATTATTTGTTTTTCTTTGTCATTTGCAGATACTATGGCTCGTACCAAGGTACCCAGAGTTCGCGACTGTCTTTTTGCTTCTGTTCCAATGAAGCCGAGACACAGTATGCCCACTATGCTCGCATGAAGGTAGAGGGAGGCCGCAAAGTGGACTTGGCTAGCTTAGCCTTGTTCAATGTGGAGGGGGCTTTTGGTGATATGGGATGGCTTTCCGTCATCACCTATGCCCGTGTACCCGTCCTGACTTGGTACGCTAGTTCTACTGTAATCTCTAGGTGGTGGGAGATTACAATGATGTTGAGAGGGGTGGTGAGCTTCGGATCACCAGCTACGTCCTGGGGGTTGATGTTTCATTTGATTATCGGCATCTGGCCAACTTGTTGGGCATTTCCTTTGCTGGCCCCTTGGTGTTCTGTGCTACTGGAGAGCCCCAGTTCTTTTCTCTATAGACGAGGGCTGAGATCGATAGTCAGCTCATCCGACCAGATCGTTGGGAGATGAAAGCGAGTTATCTGCGTTCAGATCCACGGGTATACTGCAAGATCATTCAGCATAACCTGATACCGCAGAGTGGTCATTACGAGAGGGTCTCCCAATTGACCCAGTACCTGCTACACTGCATATGCACTGGGCAGCCTGTCTGCCTTCCCTACATCATCATGCGGATGATGATCAGTGCCACGTTGCCCAGTCACACTGGCAACCTTCCTTATCGCATGATCACTACCTTGCTTACCCGCCTGGGGGTTGATTTATTGGATGAGAAGATTCAGGAGAAATCCTTATCATCTCCTCTGGATTGGGAGGCCATCTGCAAGATGGGCATGTGGGATGCCCAAGTCAGCGATGAGGAGAGGAACATAATGGTGCGCCCTCGCACTTGAGTGGAGATGGCTGACGCTGAGGCAGCAGCAGCAGCCGCTGGAGTAGGGGTTCATGGGGATGATGACGATCGACTATACATGGATGTAGATGCCATACCTCCTCCATCACCTACTCATGCTACTGGAGCTGGTCCGTCTTCTTCAGCTGGTCCTTCGCATGCAGTTGGTCCTTTGTATTCTCCTTCTAATGACTTGATGAGGATATTGCACGTGATACGAGAGGCTCAGTGTATGTCTGACCTGAGGATAGGAGAGCTTCTAGAGGCTCAACGCTCGTCCAATCAGCGGGTGGGAGAGCTTCTGGTTGCTCAGCGCATGTTGGATCAGCGGGTGGGACAGCTTCTAGCTGCTCAGCATGTATCGGATCAGCGAATGGGAGAGCTGAGGGATGCTCAGCGTGTGACTGACCAGCGGGTGGCTGATGTCACCGCTAGTCTCCAGACGACCCAGACTCAGATAGCTTGGTTGACTAGAGTCTACGCTGAGGACAGTGATATAGACCATGAGGTACCGCCTCCCCCATCACCTCCAGCTTCTTGATGTACTTCTTTTATTTTTCTTTCTGTATTTCTGAGTAACTTCCCGGACTGTGGACTGTACTCTGCTTTAATCATATATATATATATATATATATATATATATTTATTTAAACATTTGTTCTTCCTTTTGGTTGTATATAAATTTATTTCTCATTTAATAGATGCATTATTCTCTTTCAGTTTTGTCTCAAACAACACAGATGCTTATGGTGTGTTATTATTACATCTTTTAAATTTTTATCCTATCACAGTTCACGACCATTTGTGGAAGTATACGATTTCACAGATAAAGCCTGAGATGCTCTGATACCATGTTGTCACACCCCAATTCTGCACCATTCAGAACGGTGTGAAGAACTGCTAATAAACCAACGGTTCAACCAGGATCTCTAATAGGCCATATCCATTAAAAATAAAACCATGCACATCCACTACCATAATCAGAATAAATACACTATAGCGGAAGTCTTATAGTAAATGAACTGAGAACTCTGACTGTAATAATCATAATTAAAATATCAAGTTATTGTTGTATCAACTGAGACATAAGTAAATAGAATATCAATTACATTCCTTTATAAATTCAAATAAAAGTCTAATAGAATAGGCATGAGTTGCACTCGCATGAGGGGTCATGCGTATCCACTAAGTCTTCAGCTTCCATTGCAGCAACACGAGCATACACCAGAGCACTCATAAAATCTTCAACCGTAGTACCTGCATCATCAATTAAAAATATTCGACGTCGAGAGGGTGAGCACACATCATGGCTCAGTGAGCAAACAAAACAATGCAACAAACATATGCATGCATTCAATTCATATCTTTGGTCTGGTAATAAGTTTGCAATGTTCTATAGAAAGGATAGGTGGCCAAAGATCACGTTTATTGACGCCACACCTCTATACACGAGTGTGTGAAGCCTCCCAAAGGTTACGTTTATTATCGTCCCACATGCACCCACCATGGACAATGTACACACAAAGGTCACGTTTATTGTTGTATCCGTTGCCCATACCAACACGTAAGCCCCTGCTGGCGAGGGCTCGCAAACTGGGCTCGCAACTAACCAATCCTAATGCCAAACAGTGTATCCAAAGCCTCACCCCAGCATCCCTCAATACGTCCATAGAGATAGGGCTAAGGCCCCCCGACAGAGTCAGAAACTACATGGTCCGAGACCACCTCCCCTCATACCCTACGACATAATAGTTCTGCTAAGATAATGGCGATACGAAGATGTCAGTGGACAAAACTTGAGTTAGAGATAGAGCTAGAGTGCTGAGGCCCGGCCTATAACACCTCCCCCTGATACTCGCTCACATCAAGCACACCAACCAGACACATACATCCACTTGCCTATTCCTATCATCATCATCATCATCATGTTATAAACAATAATTAAATATGCATGAACAGTAATAATAAAAATATTGGATGACATGTTGAATGCACATAACAAGCATACACACATAGAATCAATCATGGCATTAGACTCAAGAATAAAATAGTTTATTATTAACCAATTAGTTTAGGTCTTGTTCCCTCACCTTTGCTTGATCGTAGATCCTCTTTCAAGCTTTAAGAATCAACTAAATATCAATATTATATCACTAGAAGACCTAATCAAGTCGATATAATTTAATTAGTATTAATTCTGATTTTAAAAGTATGCTGTTAATTGGGGGTTGATGCCAGGGTCGGAGGTTCCATCGTCCCTGGGTGATACCACCTAGAATCTGGACTTCTCGAACACTGGAGGTCGATTGTTAGGGTCTGGTCGGGTCGATTGGCCACCGACCCCCGTGTGACCCCCTGTGGGTTTAGTCAAATTTTCATCCTACAGTCCATTCCTTCTTGTTTGGGGTCCTATGGCTTGCTTCTACAATCCATTCCACACATGTTCTATGCTCTAGAACCGTAATTCATTCACCTATATGGTTTTTATGATCTCCCCCATGGTTTTCCATGAAAACCTAACCATGGATGGATGATTTGGGTTTCTCCTAGATCATTCCCTCTTCACTATCTATTCTAAGGTCAGTAGAATTACATGGAGATAGTATCCATACCGGAGAATTAGGCTTGTTTCTCTGAAACCTTCTCTTTGATCTTCTTCTCCACTTTCCTTCTCTTCTCTTCTCTTTCTCTCAATCCAATTAGGGTTCTAAAAGGAGTGAAAGAGGCTTAGGGACATCCTATTTATAAAGTAGAAACTCCCAAATTAAGTACCATTGAGATTTGAAAAGAATCCTATTGAAATTAGGAAAGTTCCTAATTCACGATTTCTGCCGACAGACTGGGGGTCGATGAGGGGGTCGGAGATCCCGTCGACCCCTGGTTCTAAAATTTCCAACCCCCGGTTAAAAACTCAGGGGTCTGACTTTTATACTGGGGGGGCCGACCCTGCCTTGCTGGGTATGCGACCCTTCCCCTTTTTTTAATGTTTTTGGGTCAGTTTAATACCTGGGATCGTGATCTCCCTCACACACTTGATTCATTTGGCTCGACCATGATGGGTAGACCTGGTTCAAGGTGGTAAGACCGGATTAGTTCGATACGGGTCTTACAGATTAACTCAACTGTTTTCTTTTGTAAGAACTTTCAGAAGTAGGGAGAGGATACCAAAGAGGATTTCCCTAATGATGGTGCTATCAAGGCTTGCCTCAATGGTAGACGAGTCTTTCCCTTTCTCCTTTCTTCTTCCTCCTTCTTCTTCATTTTCCAAAATGTGTCAGAATACTATTGCTCCCTTTCTCTCTTCTTTCTTTCGGATTGTGTAGAGAATGATAAGGAATGATGGAGTATAGACTAATCCCATACTCCATTCTGGTTTGGAGTGGATTGGGCTCCAATCATGGTAAGTTGAAGGATTCCCTCCTTCCTATCAATTTCAAAAGAGAAAATGAACCTAGACAATAATTCTAATAGTTGAGAAGACAATCCAACTCATAGACCGAACAAATCGCTGGTCCAAAACTAGGTTGGTTTTCAATCTAATCTCGGTCCAGGAGGTGAGGCACCTGTCCGATCGCACCTTGGGGGTACTGTGCCGGACCCTTTAATTGAGTCTTTACATTTAAGTGTGAAGGGTTTCATTGGTTACCTCCATTAGGTTTCCTTGGTTTGGTTCATGTTGTTTTAAACCATTTCGTTGTGGGAAGACCTATTACAAAACCAAAATTTCAAATTAGGACCAAAATTTTGGGTGCGGGTCTTACAATTTCTATCTAATGAGTGTGCTGTCTCAAGGTGTGCCAACCCACACTTCACCTTCTTCTCATGGGCAGCATGTTTATTATAAGTTAGAAGTGATTGTAGACCATGATTAGTAACAAATGGAATTAATAATGAATCCCTAGATGCTATGCTATGACAACAGACAGTAGACAGTAGGCATGGTTTATCAAACAAGTAATCATGCTATGAAAACGAACATAATAACTTAAAGAGGGACCAAAATAATTCTATTGAATAATGAATTAATAAATTTTTTATAGAGATACAAAGACTCTAAAAGGAAGCTACGTGATCGATATTACAAGTAGTTTACTCTTATATCTTTTGATAAGGGAACTAAACCTATGGATGTGTTTGTTTCTCTATTTATTATGTCATGTGATGGTGTAAGATTGATAACATGCTCTTGTGTGATAACATGCCATCCAATATACTACTTTTTGTGGTCATGCATATGCATCCTTGCGTTTAGGGTTAACAATGCCGGTAGGGATTGGAGGATGACTCGCTACCTTTCCACGAAAGCAACAGATCCATGTTTAACTCATGATATTTGGTTAAGTCAGTAAGGAGGAAGGTGGGTGGAATGGGATGCTTGCACCACTTTTTACTAGCGCTACTTTGCATTGACCAGATGTAACTTTGTGAAGTCACGATGTCCTAAGAGGGGACCAGACGGAGTCAGAAGCTTGGTGACGTTACTGTCCAGTAATATGATTAATTAGGTGGACTTGGCTAGTTGAGTATTTATTTACTCGTATAATTTTACCCTAGCCATTAAGGAGTTATGTGTTTAATAAAAAGGTGACATAAATATAGCTGTGATGCTCCCCAAGGCCAGCGTAATATAGGTAGATAGGCGAGTCGACTAGTGGGACTATTATCTCCTCAAGTGGCCAGCATAATACGGACTTGGGATGAGATGAGATCATGTGTAGACCAAAACGACTCACACATACATGGGGGATGGTGCTGTACCCTAAGTGAGGCGAAATCATTCTAATGGGGATGACCTGTTCAGCCTAGAGGTTCCATGTGTGGATTGTCTAGAGCTAGCACTTAGAGTTATCATACCTGATCGTAGTTGATAGTTGCATGCATTTGCTTGTGGCACATTTAGTTTTCTTGCTAAGCTTGGTGGTTGAGCTTACCTTGTACGTACAAACTATTTTAGATCTTGTAGGTTCTTCGCTCAATGCTTCGAGCAACTTTCCATCTGGTGTGGAGGATGAGAACAGCGAGCTTGAGGAAGATGTTCATGATCCTTAAGTGATTTGTAGAGCTATTCATGGGCGTAAGTAGTGCCCATGTTTTCCTTTCTTAGATTGGGATTTTATTTTACTTGGGATTCGTATTGGAGAATAATATTTAAACAATGTTCTATTTACTTTGGTTTTGGATAATGTTTATTTTATTTCTTTTGGATAATTTGGGATTTAAATTTTGAACCATAGTAAGTGAGATGAATATTTTAGTTTTAAGTATAAAACTTTGTATCATAATCATTTTTTGAATTTTGATAAATGTTTTATTTGGGAATGAAATTGAGAGATGTTTATGTTAGTCTGATAATCTTGTAAATAATGCTTGGGGTTGATATGTGAAATATCGTGACATGCGATTCACGAAGGGAATTTCTTGTGCCCTGATAGGATAGAGAGATCCCATTGCATTTTATAGTACCGATACATTGGGAACGGGGTGTGACAGGTTATAACCATGTATGATTTCATGTTAAAGGAATGTTATAAGTCAAAAATGATGTGTTGATTAACATATAGTGGAAACATCATACTATTAATTACTTCATAGGATAAAGCTAAATTGGTAAACTATGTATTGTTACAAGATAGTGGAACATCATATTAAAATTTAAAACAATAACTGGAAGAAGAAGTTCAACCTGGAGTTTGGTAAAACAATAAGGATAAGTAGAGACCAAGTAGGAAAGTCACAAAGTGACAAAAAGGAGTAATATTTACCCCTCATAAGTCACCCTTGGGTAAGTAGTGATGAAAACAAAGACTAACTTGTAAAATAAAGTTGGGGAAAGCTCTGAGGAACCTATAACTATAAGAATAAGAGTATCCTATTAACAAGATTAAGGATTAAGAGTGCGACCTGCTAGTCTGATATGTAAGAAAAGAAGGTCCAACCCAAGAGGATAATCGATACTATCTAAAAGTAGAAATCGTAGGAGCAGTCCTTATGGAAATGAGTAAGAAACTCTTAGAAAACTATATGATTAAAGAAAGAGCCTCCTTAAGTTAGACCATTTAATATAGTGGAATCTTGGGGATGAAATTCTTTTAAGGGGGTGGAGTTGTAAAACCCACACCCAGAAACCTTAGCTTAACCAGATTTTTGAAGTGCTAAGAGGGTTTTACATTGTCAAACAAATAGGTCTCCAAGTCAGTAATAGGAACTGGGTTGCACCACTTGTGGACTGGACCAAAAGAGTAAAATAAAAGTTACAACTAAGCCCTTTACACTAGCAACGGACGCTAACAGCGATCGGGAAACCCGAGCCAGTAAAATCCACCAGCTCCGACCGACTTATGTATGAAGCCTGTTCACGAAAATGAAATATGTCAAATGGATTTCTGAATGTGGTAGGAATATTCCTCCAGCCTAGGATGAACTATTAGAGTCCCATCTCATTTGTAACTGACTTAGAGTCCCTTAGGAAGAAGAAACTCTAAATCTCTCTCAACTACCTTGCCCCACATCTAGAGGAGTTGCACTCTAAGAAAAAGACTGGAAGATAAACCCTACTAGACCTCCCTCTCATAAGGATACATACTCATTATAATACCTCTAACACATTTTTTGAGAGAAAGTGTTATTGGGAAGGAGAAAGAGTGGAGAGAGAAAGGAAGAAGAGGAAGGGAGAAAGCTTGCAAGTGCTGTCGAAGCCATTATGCCCTCGTTCACACTATTTGATCTTCGTTGTAGGTAATACTTCATACCTTACATTGTAGAACATCATTAACACTGCTCGGGAATTTAGAGAAGGTAAATTAATATAATAAACATGGGATTACACTGACTAAAATCTGGAATAGATTACGTATAAGAGGAGGAATTTATAAGAGATCATAAAAAGTTAATTCCTATTTTTATATTTAAAATTTATGGACCTAGTTGGAAGGAAAAGAGACCTCTCGCTAAGGAAGATAGATAACACAAGGTCATGAGACCAACCCAAACCCCATCCAAGGTAAGGTCTGGAATCTTAGAAAAAGAAGCCTGAGAGCAGGGTCGGATGGTGCTCTAAACGTAAAATCCGAGCGATCGACTAGGTAAAGTTGCTCAGACTAACCTTTCTGCCACATCTTGTCCCGCAGCTGTAGAATAGGCTAACCGTGGTCCTACCGAAGAAGGACGACCCATCTTTCTCAGGTCGTTTTGAAGAGCGATCAAAATCCCATTCTGAGGCAATGAAATTGTTCCCGAAGTTGCGCTTGAGGTAGGGCACGCATCTATTCTAACTAGGATAAAAGTAGCGATGCGAGACACGTAACAACTAGATCCAATCCAACATCAGGGGCCCAACCATCCCGGTTAAGGAATGACAGGTCTACGTTCTGGTCCACCCGCACGTGACGGAATTGTGCATAGTCCGTATGTCATCCCGCTTCCAAACCCCGATCTTACTCTGTCTGGGGAGCTTCCCAACACAACACTACTCGGCGCAAGGATGAAACTCCGGGGCATTGATTCGTAACGCGAATCGCCGGCGATAGATGAATAGGCATTGATCAGGCCATCACTCTGGTCGACGATTACAATTCCGTGCAACGAGGGCTTAAGTCTTTGAATGTCCGGTATAGGAAGCACCTCTTTGGTCTTTTTTTATCCAGAGCAGTGGTCTTAAGCATATAAGTCAAAAAAAGTCTAGCGCATGTCATTTAGGGCTCGTAACTTAGGAAGTAGACTAAACAAATGGGAGAAGGCGTTGGTGACGAAGCCATCTCGTCCGTTAATTAACGATGAATAAGCCGTCACTCTCTAGAAGGGCGAGGCAATCCTTCCATCTCCAATCATGTGGGGGATGTCAAGACCAAAGTCCCGACCCAAACGGGGTATGGATATACATAGAGGAAGCTAGCAGCGCGTCAGAAAGAAACTTATCTGAATAGCTACCCGCCGAAAGGAATACAGACAAGCATTGAACCTCCAAGTGGTTCGACTGACGGGGGAGAAAGAGACATTCATCTGTATTGTCAGAACAGATCAACGGAGGCATACCGTGCCACCGGGGGTGACGGGAGCGCGCCGTATTGTATGGAGGAAGGCAAGATAGCTACCCATGCCATCCAGTCGAGCCCCAACCCTTTCAGGGCCTCAACCCGCACTCAAGAATGCTCGTATATAGGAACCGCCCATGTTAGTCTTTGGCTATACAGACAGTAGTTATAAGCAACTATAAGTAAGCCGATTTCGCACATCACATAACCGAAAGAGGTCGGAGTTCGTGTAACTCTGGAAGTGGGACAAAACAAATTGAGGGGCTTTAGCGGTTCCGTTTGAAAGAACTTCCTTATGTTAACAAAGTGAGAGCCGAGTGCTTCACTTGATGGAAGCACGCTAACGCGCCTCAACCGTCTTATCCTCCTGGGTGAATGAGAAGACCGACTTCGATACACCGGGAAGTGGGACGCCCAAAGCATTTTATTAGCCGATAACGTACATTTAACCACTATATCCGGAGACTTGGTCGACTTCTCAACCGTGCTATTGGGGGATGGATGCCAAGCTGGTCCATTACATCTCAACAATGGTACCCTACGCAGGAGAGTACCTATCATTTACGAAAACCCAAAAGGCGACCAGAGGCGATCGGCAGTGAGAGTCACCTAACCCGGAACAACGATACATGAGTAAACTCAGACGAGCATTGACGGTTGAATAAGAGCGTAAGAAGTAGAAACGATCGATGAACGACACACAACTACCCTTACCATGAGCCTTATGGACTAATGCCCTTACAGGGACCACTGATATTTCACCGTGGACCGGGTCGAATAGGGTCGGAGCCAAAAGATTGTACGGTCTATTGGTCGTACCGATGGAATGGATTTATCACATCGGGCCCTTTTAGCTGTCCCGAAAAAGAGCTCAACAAATAAATGTACGTCTCTCGCCGTACAACGCGGGGGCACTTTCGCGGGGGCCAGACAGGAGTTCGACGAAGGGTAGAAAGCCCGGTGTGGCTCGTACGAAGGGTAAATCGGCTAGTTGTTCCAAATCTCACTGTCCATTTCTTCATTGAATTGGTGGCTCAGCTGCACCCAGCGTCGTCCGCGAATCCCTACTTTCTTCATCTATGGAAGGCGATTCACTGCTTTCTTTAGCGCCCAACTCGTAGCGCGGAATGCCCCAATGATGGCGTCTCTGATCTCATCTGTTCCAACTCCAGCTATCAAGGAGACGAAAAGCTATGTGAAGTAAAAGAAGAAAGGGTCTTTGCTGCTACTAAAAACCTAACAAAACTAAAAAAAAAATAATGCGGGTTCTCGCCTACCGTCTGAGATCAGAGGATCCAAGTTATAGAGTTTGTGATGCTCCATGCGCCCCTCAATCAAATTCAACGTCGGAAACATCACAACATCTTGGTGATGTTCCTACCAAAGGCTCTTTTCCCTCCCTAATAAACGCTGGAAAGGAAGTTGTTCCGTATCATAGTAAATAAAGATCTCTCACTAAAGACGAGAAGTATTGAGTTAAAGATTTCGGTTGGACGTGAGGCAGCCATTCTTGGGCTGCTCTACACCCCCGGCTACGATAGCGGCGCTCGTTGCTCAAAGCCCGCTTGCAGCCTCCCTCCGTGAACGGCAACATTTACATCCCCAAAATCAAAATGACATCGTACGTATGACTATTGTAATGTTTTCCAACGGTTTAGACTTACGCTACAACGGCGGGGTCGCTACGAATAGGGCAAATCGCCGTAGACGAATGAAGGTAGCGTTCGCCGCGCCTATAGGCTTCCTTTCCCCTCTGAAGTCAGCCCTCCATCCTCGCTGATCTCAAAAAGGTCTGTACATATTCAACGTCGTGTCTGCAGCAGGATGACTCTATTTATGCTGATTTAATTCTTCGATCCTCATGTTATTCTATTCTGCCTGATTCTTCCTTGTTTAGGTAGCTTGCTCGCTTCGCTACTTCTTTATTTGCTTTCAGGTATCCAGCTAGCGGATTCTGATCCGACGGAATCGCAGGTTTCGACTTTGATTGAGCAGGGAGTAATGCTATGAAAAGGTCTAGGTGAAGTCTAGTAACCTCCCTCTCAAAAAGAAAAGTAAAAACACCGTTGGAGGAAAAAAAAACCTCTTCGCTAACGCCCCTTGCTTTGTTCCTATCTATTGCCTAGCTTACTCCTTGCTAGTAGCTGGCTCTCAACCTTTAACCCATCACCGCCGGCCTATTTATCTACTTCCGTCCACCGCCCCTCTTTGGAATCCCACTCATCTGTTATACTATAGGAAGTTCCCAGGGAAGGTCATTTTGAGCTCCTAGAATACGCAGCTTAAAGAGCATGATGCAATAACGCTGATGCTTCAAAGGCCAACCATAGATGTTGCCGGGTTGGGAAGGAAAGAAGTGAACTCATTTCCAAATTCCAAGTATGAGGAATGGCCGAAAGCGCCCTTTGCCCTGCTGGCTCTCTAGTAGAGCAAGACCACAGCTAGGAAGATGGCACATCTACACTTCGTACCGAGGGAAGACCCCCTATAGGCCTGTTCGTGCCTTGGAACGAAGACAAAATCTTCTTGCGAGTATAGGGCGTCACCCTTTTGTGATGACCATACGTATGTCACTCTCCAACGAGGCCTACTCTATTTACGTAATAACTCCGGTTTCACCCCCTGTTCAACTTAGAACTGGCACGGGCGTTGGTTAGATGTGTGGGACAGGGAGCTTGTAGCATCCGTTTCTCTCGATCTCCAGTTCCCAAGGTAGTTGCTACTTAACCGGTGCCCTTTTTAGGATTAGGATGAAAGTCAGCTCGATGAGCAGACCCATTAGTATTGGGGTCTAGGGAGAGCCGCCGCCCGTCTTTTTCTCAGCCCATACAGCGACCTTTCTCCCCTTTCCTCCCATGACAAGATCTTAGCATTGCCGAAGTCCTATTCAGAGGGCTCGTCACCACCCCAAAAGAAAGTTCCCCTTCGTTGGGCACTAACTGAATTGCACGGATGGATCGCTCTGTCCCAGGCTTGAGCCCTTTTATCCCTGGACACCATTTCTTTCTCTAGGTCAGAAACTTTCGGAGCTATTCTGCAGTTTCATCCGTTTTTCAAAAGAAGGACATAGCAGGGGCTGAGGTTGTAGTTTTTTTAACAAGAGACAAGGGCTTCCGCCCCTCGGCCTTAGCCCTCTTCTCGTGAGAGGAGCAGAGTTCACCTAAGGGCAGCCCATGGCGGTCGACTAGAGGTAGAGAAGACTGCTGGCCCGGGAGAAGCCTCTCTCGGTAAATAGGGCTCTTCTTTCTTCTTTTTTTAGAAATGGCAGGCTTACCATTCATTCCTTCCCGGATAAAGGTAGCTTGCTTGCCAATTGAAATTGCCTTGCGCACCAACCGTACAACCTTTTTGCGCGCGTCCTCGCGCTCTCCCCCGCTTGGCTTTCTAGTGGGCTAGAAAGTCAGCTTGCTCTATGCTTACTATATTCTACTGTTTAGCCTCATCTTCCTTCCTTCGTTCTAGACTCCTTACCAGGACTTTAACCGTCAGGGAGTGTTCGCTCTGCAAGAACAAATAGAGTTAGACTCAGTGTCCATTCATACTGGTGGGTGAACGGTTAGGCTACTTCATCGCCGCCTTGGGACAAGGTTCGAAACTAGGCATACCCGCCATCTCTGTCAAACTCACGAAAATCGCCTATAACTAAGTCAATCGACACTCTATTGTAGCCCTAGGAATGGGAGGTTCGAAGGTCAGGGCTCAGTTCGTTAGCGATGTCACCAAGGGCCGGAGGAAGGAAGGAGCTCACGATTGCCAAGTAAGCATGAATACGACCGTTCCTACTTTCTTTTTTTTAGTCTTTCGCGGGAAACAAGTTTCCCCTTAACGCAGCGACGGGGCGCTACAAGTGCCAGAGCCTAAAAATATAGCTTGACTTTATAGAGGAGGTGGGCTAAGAGCGCCTTATTTCAGTTATCAACAGACTTGCTCCCGTGGAAAAGAAAATGTTTAAAGCACCTTTCTCGTGTACAGCCCGAGTCACTCAACACTATGATATTACCACTCGCCATTTACCGCTCCGTGGGCGTTCGGCCAATCACAATGATTGGCACGGCCGGGAGAGTCAGGGCCCTCCCCTTCCCTAGGGGAGCTCTTTCACTTTGATGCTTTGAATCCGCGCACGGAAGGCCATCATCCGCCAGAGGAGAATGACCGAGTCTCATCCTCTTGGGCCACTCCACATCACACGCATTCCTATCCTCTTTTGAGCTTCGCTTCCTGGGATTAGAGGTGATTTCGATCAACCTCTTACCCATTCTCAAGGTCATTCCTTCGAGAATAAGGGCGCCTATTGTTAGGTTTTCATAGAAAACTATGGGAGATTACATGAAAGCTATCTAGGTGGATGATTCATTGCTCTAGACCATGGAATAAATGTTGAATGGACTGTAGGAGAAATCCATAGGACCCCAAACACGAAGAATGGACTAAAAGGAGGGAAATTGACCAAAATCCACCGAGGTCGCACAGAGGGTCGAAGACCATCTGACCCTTTGTGATCCTGAGGATCGACCCTCAGTGGTCGGGAAGTCCAGAATGGAGAGGGTCGCACCCAGGGTCGATCATGACTCCGACCCTACCTCCGACCCTCAGTTAACAGAATGGTTTTTAAATTCTGAATAAATTCTAATTAAATTCTATCGACTTTGTTAGGTCTTCTAGCAATATAATAACATTATAAAGGTGATTCTAATGCTTGGAAGAGGATCTATTAACAAGCTAAGGTGAGGAAACAAGACCTAAACTAATTGGTTAATAATAATCTACTTTTATTTTCTTGAGTACAATGCTATGCTTGATTCTATGCGAATATGCTTGTAATGTGGATTCAACATGTCATCCAATATTCCTGCTATTATTGTTCATGCATATTTAACTGTGTAGTTAGTGTGCTTGGTGCGAGTAGGGCATCAGAGGAGGTGTTATGCGGTATTTGATCCGGACACTTTAGCTATATCTCTGACTCAAGTCTTGTGCATTAGCATCGTCGTATCGCCATTACCTTAGCAGAACTATTGCGACGTAGGGCATCAAGGAGGGTTTTGGTCCTTGAGTCCTATACTCTACTGGGGGGGCCTTAGCTCTATCTCTACGGGTGCTCTGAGGGATGCTGGGGTGAGGCTTTGGATACATTGTTTGACATTAGGATTGGTTAGTAGCGAGCCCCGTTTGCAGCCCTAGCCATCAGGGGTTCATTTGTTGGTATGGAGTTGTGCATCGATAAATGTGACCTTCATTGTACAATGTTCATTTGGGTGCTGTGGACGACGGTGAGAGTCATCGGACGTATCCACACTCTCGTGCATAGAGGTGCGGTGGCCACCTATCCTTTCTATAGCACAATGCAAACGTAAACTAGACCAAAGATATGAATTGATTGCATGCATATGTATTGTTGCATTGTTTTGTTTGCTCACTGAGCCATGATGTGTGCTCACCCCTCGACGTCGAATATTTTTAGTTGATGATGCAGGTACAACCGTTGAAGATTATATAAATGCTCCAGAGTACGGGAATGTTGCAGCGATGGTAGTTGAAGCTGAAGTGGATACACATGACTCCTCTTGCAAGTGCAACTCATGTGTATTCAATTAGATATTTTTCTAGTTTTCTTTATTTGGATTTATTAAAGACATGTATTTGATATTTATTTATGTCTTTTGATACAGAATAATTTGTTATTTAAATATTAATATCACAATAGATTCTCAGTTTGTTTTACTATAAGACTTCCGCTATTATATATTTTCTCTGATTATGAATGTAAATGTATGGGGTTCAGATAACACGGATATAGCCTACTCGAGATCCTGGTTGAACCGTTGGTTTGTTAGCGGTTCATCACACCATTTTGAATATACAGAATTGGGGTGTGACAACTTGGTATCAGAGCATCTCAGGCCTTGTCCGTTGAACTAGCATACATTCAAGACAATTGTGAACTGAGATAGGATAAAAGTAAAAAATAGTAGCACAAGTGATGTTCGAGACCAAATTTGAAAAGAAAATAATGCATCTATTAAAGGAAGAAAAAATTTAAATACAATGTAAAAGAAACGAATGGATATACATAGCTAAAACAGAGTACAGTCCACAACCCGAATAGTTACTCTATAGTACAAAGAAAGAGAAAAGATACAATTATGAAGCTGGAGGTGAAGGAGGAGGCGACGCCTCACGATCTCTGTCATAGTCCTCAGCGTAGACTCTAGACAACCAGGCTATCTGAGTCTGGGTCGTCTACAGACTAGCTGAAAGATCGGCTACCCGCTGATCAGTACAGTGCTGAGCCTCCATGAGCTCTCCTATCCAAATGGCTGATGTCCGTTGGATGTCTAGTAGCTCATCCACTCTCACCCACTGAGCGTCTAGTAACTCTCCCATCCTCATGTCTGATGTATGAACTCATCCACTCTCACACGCTGAGCGTCCAGCAACTCCTCCATCCTCAGATCAGATCTGCGCTGAGCCTCTCTGATCTCATGCAACATCCATCATATCAGAAGGTGTACGTGAAGGACCAGCCGCATGAGAAGGACCAATCTCAGGTGCAGGATCCGCCGCAGAAGAAGTACCAACTCCAGCCGCATGCGTAGGTGAAGGCAGTGGTATCGAGTCGACATCCATATACATGCGATCATCATCATCAGCATGATCCGCATGAGCTCTAGCAGCAGTAGCAGCTGCCTCAGCGTCAACAATCTCAATGCGAGTGTGAGGGCGCACCATCTCGTTCCTTTCCTCGTCACTAACTTGGGCAATCCCGCATGCCCATCTTGCAGATAGCCTCCCAATCGATAGGCGACGAGAAGGTTTTCTCCTGAATCTTCTCATCCACTAAATCAACCCCCAGGCGAGTAAGCATGACTGTGATCATACTTCCATAGGGTAGATTACCCCTATGACTGGGCAATGTGGCACTAATCATAGTCCATAGGATGATGTACGGCAGGCAGACGGGCTGTCTAGTGCAGATACTGGGTCAGGTGAGAAACCCTCTAGTAATGGCCACTCTGCGGAATCAGAGTATGCTGAATAATCTTGCAGAAGACCCATGGAGCTGGACGCATGTAACAAGCTCTCATCTGCCAGCGATCAGGTCGTAGCAACTGACTATCGATCTCTGCCCTCATCTCCATGGAAACAAACTGGGGCTCTCCAGGCGCACAGTAAACCATAGGGCCATCATAGGAAATGCCCAGTAGATCGGCCAGCTGCCGATAATCAAAAGAAATGTTCACTCCCTTTACATAGCTAGTGATGCGTAGCTCGTGACCCCTATCCACATCATTGTAATCCCCCACCACCTGGAGATTACAATAGAACTGTCGCACTAAATCCGGGCATGTGCACGCGTCGTAAGTGATGACAAGGAGCCACCCCATATCACCAAATGCTCTCTCCACATTGAACAGGGCTAGCTCAGCCAAGTTCACCATACGACCACCCTCTACCTTCTTACGAGTGTAGTGGGCATACTATGCCTCGGCTCCATTAGAGCGGAAGCGAAGCGGATCGCGAACTCGGGGTACCTTAGTACGAGCCATGGTATCTACAAAGAAAAACAGATAATGAGTTAATAGGATAAAAATCTGAAATTTGACATTATAACGACGTAAGTGACCAAAAGCCTCACTTGTCACCCATACACGTGGGCAGGAGGACTTACATAGGCTCTAAAATATCCTACAACACACATACAGTAGGAAATTTTAACTAATGGGGTCCAATTTGATAGATGAAATTTCAAGAAATAGAAGATTTCAACAAATTAGGGCAAAAAGTGCAAAAATCCAAGCAGGTCATTCCCAGGGTCGGATACCCATCGACCCTTACATCGACCCTCAGCTCTCGAGCAGGTCATTCCCAGGGTCGGATACTGAGGGTCGGACATACCATCGACCCCCACCATCAACCCTGCATAGCAAAGATAGTATTTCATTTATAAAATGAGCTGAAATTTGAAACTTTACATCGGTTAGCATGCCTACATGAAGTATCAATGATTTCTCACCTATTTTGATGATTTTCAGGCACCACCAATCTCAGAAGAAATTCTGTCTGGCGTAGAGTAACCAGACAGAGCCGAAATACAGTTCCACCACCACCACCTGTGGAGGAAACTAGCCAAGAGAATATATATGGACCAGGAAATCCAGATCAGGAAAATCCTACAAATTTGCCACCTCCACAACCAGAGTTGGCAACGGCGGTAATGAATTTAGCACAGCAGCTGCAACAGATGCAACATGCACAGGCCCAAATGCAAGTTTCAATGGGAATTATGTTCCAAGCCGCTCATGCTACACCCATGCAGACGGGACAAGCAAGTGTAGCACCAGTGGGTAATCAACTAGCACCTCAAACACCTCAACCACCAGCTGCACAGATTCTAGTACCAGGACTAGAAGCAGCTCAGGTTAACTATCAGTATCCACAACCCATGTTTGGGGCATACCCTCAAAATCAGCTGGATCACTCTCGACTGGTTGAGAGATTTCTGAAGATGAAGCCCAAGGAATTTAACGGTAAACCGTTGGATCCGTTACGGCCAGCACATTGGATCGATGAGATGGAGAGAAACTTCCTCATGATGATTATCATGGAAGAAGAAAAAGTACTATGTGCCACCTTCATGCTAAAGGGTGATGCACATCGTTGGTGGAAATCTACTAGGGCATATCTACTGACCAAGCACGCCCTATTGACGTGGGCCATATATAAGGAAGCATTCTTCGAGAAGTACTTTCCCCGAAGCTTCAGAGATTCGATGGAGAAGGAATTCCTGAGTTTATATCAGGGACAATTTTCAGTGGATGCATATCAACAACGTTACGAAGAGTTGTATTTCTTTGCACCACTTAGTATGCAAGAAGAAGACACTAAGATCCGTAGGTTTGTCACGGGACTTAGAGGAAGCATCATAGAGCATGTTCTGGGCTTGAAAAGGAAGATATATAATGAAGCTGTTCAAATTGCTCGAGTTATTGAATCAAGCCAGAAGGAAAGCTATTTTGTACAAAACAAAGGTGTGAAAAGGTCAGCTGGAAATTCCTTCAACGGAGGTAATAACACGACATACAAGCCTTTCTGTACTCAGAATTTCACCGCTGCACCCAAGACCATTCAAGCAGCTCAGCAGCAACCAAAGCCAAATACTGAGAGTCCAAGATGTTATAACTGCAATCAAGTGGGACATATGATGAGAGAGTGTCCTAAACCCCGGAAGCCACAACACCAAGGACGAGTGTATGCTGTTACATCCGAAGATGCTGCCGCATCACCCGATGTGGTCACAGGTATGACTAAAACCTTTTAAGTTGTAATTACATTGTTTGAGCATGTAGACTAAATAAAATAAATCATAGGTATCGTACCTATAAATGGCGTATCCGCCAGAGTACTCTTTGATTCAGGATCTACTCATTCCTTTATATCTGTGTCATTCAGAAAGAAGTTGAATTTACCCATCAAAACATTAAATACAAACTACTTGTACAGTCGCCAATGGGGTTAGAAGTGGAATTAGAGAAAGGTTATGGACCACGTCCAGTTCTCATTGGCGAGAAAACCTTAGATGCAACCATGATACAACTTGAGATGGCAGACTTTGACATCATCTTGGGAATGGATTGGTTAGCTCGGCATTCTGCAACCCTATTATGCGCCGAAAAGAAGCTAACATTCAAAGACAAAGAAGGACCAAAATTCAGTTTTTTGGAAACCAAACTTCCCCACAGACGCAAGCTGATACTCTCAGCACTGAAGGCTAAGAAGTGCCTTAAGAAGGGGGCAGTCGGGTATCTAGTATCAGTGGTCGACTTAACCAAGGAAGCACCACGAATGGAAGATATTGATGTCGTGTGGGACTATCCCGACGTATTTTCGGAAGAACTACCAGGATTACCACCCGACAGAGCCACCGAGTTTGTGATAGACCTTATACCTGGAGCCGCACCAGTATCAAATGCACCTTATAGAATGACTCCTACTGAACTGAAGGAATTGAAAGTGCAACTACAGGAACTACTGGACAAGGGTTATATTCGACCCAGTATATCACCATGGGGAGCACCGGTATTATTAGTAAAGAAGAAGGACGGAAGAGTTCGATTTTGTATCGACTATCGGGAGTTGAATAAACTGACAATCAAGAATCGATACCCACTACCTCGGATCGATGACTTGTTCGATCAGTTACAAGGAGCAAAAGTATTTTCTAAGATTGACCATCGGTAAGGCTATCATCAGTTGAAGATTAAAGAAGGTGATATTCCTATGACAGATTTCAGTACCAGATATGGACATTATGAATTCTTGGTCATGTCTTTTGGATTAACAAACGCACTAGCAACTTTCATGAAACTTATGAACTGGATTTTCCACGATATGTTGGATATGTCGGTTATAGTATTTATGGATGATATATTGCTATACTCCAAGGACAAGGAAACCCATGTCAAGAACCTAAACGCCGCCCTATAGCGTTTAAGGAAAGAGAAGTTATATGTCAAATTTACCAAGTGTGAGTTTTGGCTAAGTGAAGTCGCCTTCCTAGGCCATGTAGTATCCGCTGAAGGAATCAAAGTGGACCCCAGTAAGATCGAGACTATTGTAAAGTGGGAATCCCCAAAGAGCGTTTCAAAAATTAGAAGTTTTCTGGGTCTCGCTGGTTATTATCGGAGATTCGTGGAAGAATATTCCCAGATTGTTGTACCTCTCACCAGTTTGACTAAGAAAGGTGAAAAGTTTGTGTGGACGGATAAATGTGAGAAGAGCTTCCAGACATTGAAGACCAGATTGATATCCACTCTGATTTTGACTATTCCTGTTCTAGGATAGACATTCACCTTATATACTAATGCATCAGGATTGGGATTAGGATGTGTGCTTATGCAAGGAGAGCAAGTGATTACTTATGCTTCAAGACAGTTAAAGGTACATGAGAAAAATTATCCCACTCATGATCTGGAGTTAGCGGCAGTAGTACATCCTGTCAAGATATGGAGACATTACCTATACGGAGAGAAATTTCAGATTAAGTCGGACCATAAAAGTCTTACTTATTTATTTAATCAGAAAGAATTGAATATGAGACAAAGAAGATGGTTGGAACTATTGAAGGACTATGATTGTGAAATTCAGTATCATCCGGGGAAAGCTAACGTAGTAGCAGATGCGTTGAGTAGAAAAGCAATGTTAAAATCTCAAGGAGAGGTTAGTAAAACCTCAGCAATGGGTACTATCGGAATGGTATTCAATCACGGTAGTGAGCAGTATGTGATAGATACAACGGATGGATCAGCCAACCAAGGGTTTATTCATCGATTTTCCAATATGTTCGCTGCATTGAAAATTATACCAGATATAATGGATGAAGTGAAGACAGCTATTAAATCAGATCCTTATCTGAGAATAGTACAAGAAGATATCGAGAAAGGTAGGACTAATCCTGAGTTCACCTTGGACAAAGAGAAAGTACTAAAATATAAAGGAAGAATATGTGTACCTGAAACAGAAAGTATGAAAATTACACACTGACTGATGAAAGAAGCCCATACCACCATCTATTCGATACATCCTGGAAGTACAAAAATGTATCATGATCTAAAGAAACTATATTAGTGGAGAGGAATGAAAGCAGATGTAGCTAAGTTCGTGTCTCAATGCCTAAATTGTCAGAAAGTAAATGCTGAACGACAACGACCCGCAGGACTGTTACAACCGTTACCGAAACCAGCATGGAAATGGGACTACATCACTATGGACTTCGTCACGGGATTACCACTGACTCCTCGAGTAGTTGACGCAGTTTGGATGATTGTAGACCGTCTAACTAAAATAGTTCGCTTCATACCAATACGACCGCAGTATACACTGGAAAGGTTAGCAATGCTGTATGTGGATAATATTGTTCGATTACACGGTGTACTAGAATGCATTGTGTCCGATAAAGATCCACGATTTACTTCCAAGTTTTGGGAGGGATTGCAAAAGGCTATGGGTACAACATTGAAGTTCAGTACTGCATTCCACCCACAGACAGATGGACAGTGAGAGCGTACAATCCAGATTCTAGAAGATATGCTACGAGCATGTGTAATTGACTTCAAGGGATCATGGGATGAAAGATTACCACTGATCGAGTTCGCTTATAACAACAGCTATCAGGCTACTATACAGATGTCACCTTATGAAGCACTGTATGGTAGAAAGTGTCGAACTCCTTTGTTTTGGAATGAAGTGGGAGAACGTAGTATTGTTGGATCAGAATTTGTTGAAGAGACTTGTCGAGTGGTCGACATTATCAAGGAAAGAGTGAGAACAGCTCAGAACCGTCAGAAGCAATATGCAGATACTCGACGCAGAGATCTTGAGTTCGCTGTAGGTGATAAAGTATTCTTGAAGGTATCGCCTATGCGAGGATTGAAAAGGTTCGGACAGAAAGGGAAACTAAGTCCAAGATATGTTGGGCCGTATGAGATTTTAGCTAAGCGTGGGAAAGTGGCTTATCAGTTAGCACTACCACCATCTATGTCAAGTGTGCATGACGTATTACATATTTCCCCATTGAAGAAGTATGTCAAGGATCCAGCACACGTGTTGACAGTAGATTGACTGATGATTTGACATTTGAAGTAACACCAACGGAGATCACCAGCTAAAAAGTTCAACGTCTACGCAACCGAGATATCTATTATGTTAAGGTCTCATGGAAAAGTAGAGACATGGAAGAAATCACATGGGAAGAAGAAAATGCCATGCGAAAGCAATACCCTCACTTATTTGATTCAGAAGGTATGTACAATTTCGAGGACAAAATTTTTATAAGTAGGGGGGAGTTGTAAGACCCGTGTCAATTTAACCCGGTCTTATCACCTTGAACCAAGTTTACCCATCACGGTCGAGTCAAATGGACTAAGGGTGTGAAGGAAATCGAGATCCCAAGTATCAAATCAACCATAAAACACTCAATTTAAGGGGAGGGTCACATACCCAGCTAAGGAGGGTCGGACCCCCCAATACAGAAAGTCAGACCCTCTGTTTTACAGCGAGGGTCGGACATCTTAAGAACCTAGGGTCGACGGGATCATCGACCCTCTCATCGACCCCCAGTTACCGTCGAAACTAAAATTAGGAAATTTCCTAATTTTCAATTTAGATTCTTTCCTAATCTCAAAGGGACTTATTTTAGGATGTTTCTACTCTATAAATAGGATGTCCCTAAGCATCTTTCACTTCTTTTACAAGCCTAATTGAATTGAGAGAAAGAGAAGAGAAGGAAAAGAAGAAGAAGAGAAGCAAGGGAGAGAAGAAAGCAAAAAGGAGAAGTGTTGCAAAGAAGGAGTATTCTTCTCAGGTATGGATACTAATTCCATGAGTTTCTATAGACCTTAGGTTAGATAATGATGAGAGTATGATCTCGGAGAAATCCAAACCATCAACCCATGGTTAGGTTTTCATAGAAAACTATGGGAGATTACGTGAAAGCTATCTAGGTGGATGATTCATGGCTCTAGACCATGGAATGAATGTTGAATGGACTATAGGAGAAAGCCATAGGACCCCAAACACGAAGAATGGACTAAAAGGAGGGAAATTGACCAAAATCCATCGAGGGTCGCACAGAGGGTCGATGACCATCCGACCCTATGTGATCCTGAGGATCGACCCTCAGTGTTTGGGAAGTCCAGAATGGGGAGGGTCGCACCCAGGGTTGATCATGACTCTGACCCTACCTCCGACCCTCAGTTAACAGAATGGTTTTTAAATTCTGAATAAATTTTAATTAAATTCTATCGACTTTGTTAGGTCTTCTAGCAATATAATAACATTATAAAGGTGATTCTAAAGCTTGGAAGAGGATCTATTAACAAGCTAAGGTGAGGAAACAAGACCTAAACTAATTGGTTAATAATAAACTACTTTTATTTTCTTGAGTCCAATGCTATGATTGATTCTATGTGAATATGCTTGTAATGTGCATTCAACATGTCATCCAATATTCCTGCTATTATTGTTCATACATATTTAACTTTGTTTACTTATAACATGATGATGATGAGTTGATGCTAGGAATAGGCATGTGAATGTTTGTGTGTGGTTTTTGTGCTTCGTGCGAGTAGGGCTTCAGGGGAGGTGTTATGCGGTGTTTGATCCAGACACTTTAGCTCTATCTCTAACTCATGTCTTGTGCATTAGCATCGTCGTATCGCCATTACCTTAGCAGAACTATTGCGACGTAGGGCATCAAGGAGGGTCTCGGTCCTTGAGTCCTATACTCTACCGGGGGGGCCTTAGCTCTATCTCTATGGGTGCTCTGAGGGATGCTGGGGTGAGGCCTTGGATACATTGTTTGACATTAGGATTGGTTAATAGCGAGCCCCGTCTGCAGCCCTAGCCATCAGGGGTTCATTTGTTGTTATGGAGTTGTGCATCGATAAATCTGACATTCGGTGTACAATGTTCATTTGGGTGCTATGGGCGATGGTGAGAGTCATCGGGCATGTCCACACTCTCATGCATAGAGGTGCGGCGCCACATATCCTTTCTGTAGCACAATGCAAACGTAAAACAAAACCAAAGATATGAATTGATTGCATGCATATGTATTGTTGCATTGTTTTATTTGCTCACTGAGCCATGATGTGTGCTCACCCCTCGACGTCGAATATTTTTAGTTGATGATGCAGGTACAACTGTTGAAGATTTTATAAATGCTCCAAAGTACGGGAACGTTGCAGCGATGGTAGTTGAAGCTGAATTGGATACACATGACTCCTCTTGCGAGTGCAACTCATGTGTATTTGATTAGATATTTTTCTAGTTTTCTTTATTTGGATTTATTAAAGACATGTATTTGATATTTATTTATGTCTTAGTTGATACAGAATAATTTGTTACTTAAATATTAATATCACAATAGATTCTCAGTTCGTTTTACTATAAAACTTCTGTTATATATTTTCTCTGATTATGAATGTGAATGTATGGGGTTCAGATAACATGGATATAGCCTACTCGAGATCCTGGTTGAACCGTTGGTTTGTTAGTGGTTCATCACACCATTCTGAATAGTGCGGAATTGGGGTGTGACACCTACCTTCGGTTATGGGATAGACCGAACCAGTCCAACTGGGCAAGAGGACAACCATCCATCCATTCGCCCTCATTTTATAGGTTGAGCGAAGCTTAGCGCAGCATTCAATCAGGCCCTTCTTTGGCCTTGAGGACCTTCGCCTTTGGGGGTGACGTACGCCAACCATATTTACCACCCAGATGGGGAACCGTAGTGAAAGCCGTAGCAAAAAATGTCAACCGGTTCCAGTAGGACACTAAGCAGGCCGGAGATAAAGAACAAAAGATTGCAGATGCGGGGGGGCAAGGCAAAGATCAGCAGGCAAGTCAGCCCTATAGAGTCGGCTCATTAGAACTCAAGTCCCAATGCTTGCCTGAAACCATGCCTACAGCACTTCGGGTGTGATGGCCCTCGGCCAGGATGCGTTGAGGTTGTTATGAGACCGGCGTCAGGCTAAAGAC